>MU827325.1:614962-815145 GCA_029204205.1 Desmophyllum pertusum
AACGAGCACTAAAAGCAACCTGAACCAATTTACAGGAAGATCTGAAAACAGACGCAAATTCGTAAAAACAATGAAAATCTGCTTATGAAAACCTGCTCATACGGAGTCATTGTGTCAATGATTTGCAATATTCAATCCATCGCCGAGTTTGTGGCCGTAATGCGGGCGAAAATTACAACGAAAATAGGCGCACGGGTATCGCAAAATCTGGCCGTTGGCAGTATTTCGAGGTGGCTGTAAAGGGGTTTTTATACAAGAGATTAAATGCGATTTCGCCGGGCCAAAAATATGTGGCCGTAATAACGGGGTGGCCGTATTAACGGGGTGGCCGTAAAGCGGGGTTCCACAGTATACGAAAATTTAGAACTTTGGCTTGCTCTCTCTATATTCAACTTGCTAACTCGCTAACTTGCGCCAGAGGTTTTGCCGCCGTTGCCTTACAAACATGCTTCATTTAGATCGAACTGATAAATCACTCAGTCGATTTATATATTTAAAAAAAAGTAATACCGAAGTTTAACCTAAAGTCAGTGCAGTATTAATAAAACAGTTATTCCATTCACCTTTGTTGGATATGAGATGATTATATCCAACGCGGGCTCATGGAATAAGTGTTACACTAAATTTGGGTAAAACGGCCTGTCAAACCTTTGTTGCCGTGGAAACGACGAGTCCTGTGATTAACAATTCGACACACCAATATGTTCCCAAATATTTTTTAGGAGAAGTCACAAAGTTTGGCTTTAATTTATTGTATGCTCGTGAAGTAAGATTAATTTGAAATCAGCATGGGTAATTTCTGTCTCTCGCCAGGTAGAATAGGGTTAATTCCGCACCCTCCAAGCTTTTAGCTCAATCTCTGCTCTCAGATACATTAATCAGCGGACATGGGGAACGTCAGAGTTATATATGAAGGTATCAAGGAGGCCATAGGTCCCACACAAAAGAAAAATGCCCAACTGAGGTCAGCCACAAGTGTAGTGGTACTAGTATTTGTATTAGTAGATCTAGGTCATCTAGTAGTAGTAATAGTAGTAGTAGTAATAGTAGTAGTAGTAGCAGTAGTAGTAGTAGTAGTATTAGTATTAATATTAGTATCAGTATTAGTAGTATTAGTATTAGTTGTTGTAGTAGTAGCAGCAGTAGTATTAGTATTAGTAGTAGTAGTAGTAGTAGCAGTAACAACATTTGCAGCAGTAGTACCAATAGACGATTCAGCGAAAGCATCCGTACTTATTATAACTGAAGACGCGGAAGCAGAAGGTAGCAACGCAATCATCTTCAACATCTGAAGCAGCATTAGTTGCATGACGTACGCTGATCATAACTAACATACCTGACGTCAGACCCTTCTTTAAAATGGCGAACTTGATTTTGATACTTCTGCCTGAAGTCCTTGTAATTAGTTGAACGGTGATGTTATTTGAGAAACCAAATTTAACATCCAATACAATTTCTGGAGCAAACGACTCACAACCATCGTGATAGAAAACTTGTGTTGCATTACCATCAGTTATCTTGAATTGTTCACTAAAAATGAAAAATGTACAATTATTACAATTATTATTTATCGTAATTGTATTGCATTTTGTGCAATGACATTTCAAATTTTATCTTATGAAAAAAAGAGAGAGACAGCGATGTTTGTTTTCTTAGTGTTTTAAATAAAAGGAAAGGATGCGGCGTGGCCGAGTGGTTTAGGGCGCTGGATTTGAAATCTGGAGGTCCCTGGTTCAAATTATCCACCCTGCCACTAGCTGGATTTGCTCTCGGTAGTCCAGAGTTAAACTCCTCGGCCAGGCTTTGTAAATAACCAACTGGACAGCCTCCCGCCAACTGGGATTCGTAACAACTTTATGTCCCATTTACAATATTTGTTTGTTCATTTACAGTGTCCACAATTAGTACAGCAGTGCTAAATCCTCTGACACTTAAATAAAGTACTTTATTTTATTTACTTTATTTTACCTATACTTTCGATCAGGAACTTCACAACTGCCTTGATAATTTACATAGTCATCGACACCTTATAAAAGCTACCATTACGTGAGCCTCATGGACTAAATAACAAATTTAGTCATCAGCTAATAAATCTAATTACTGTAAGAAGAACATGCATTTTCACAACAACAGTTAAATTGTTTTGGCTTGCTCTGTTTACTCGTAAGGGTGTTCGACAATATATTAACCCTATTCGACTGATGCTTTTATTTTTCGTTAGTGAGCCTGGGGCCGAGGGTGCACTCCTCCTCCCCTCCCCCCTATGTATCTCGATAATTATACACGCTATGGAAATTGAACTTATATTGTGTGTAAAGCATCCAAAAATGTTTATTTTAGTGAGAGTTACGTGTCAATTATGACGTAACATAACGTAAAAATTGCGTCATACGCTTAAAAAATCCGCCATCTTGGATACTCCATCTTGGATTTCAACATTTTTCGTAAATGTCAGAAAACTGATCTCCAAATTTGCTTTGAAAAATATCAAGAAAAATACAAGTATGCAGAAACTGTCAAGACCTTGGAATGAACTCTTCATAAAAATCGACAGTCACATAAAAACCGAAAATTTGACCAAATGTCAAGTCACGTGATCAAACAATTGGCACATCGATATGTTGCCAATAATGTTTACGTTTAGGAAAAGTTAGAAAATTTGGCTATAATTGCTTGATTGCTCTTTAAGTAACATCAATTGGAAATCAGCGCGGGCACTTTCCTCTTTCTCAGGCCGAATAGGATTAAACAAGTTTTCTTTTCTTTTCTTCTATAAGCCACATGACAGAGATAATTCGCCGAGAGGGTTCCCAGAATGCCCCAATATGTTACACCTCCTATTGGAATACCTTAGCAACGTATAGCTAGTCCAGGTTAAACATTAACTGAAGAGCAGCAATTATTGGACGAGGTTGAGCAAAATATCGTGATTTGTCAGTGGCGAGCAGATCAATTAATTGATCTGCGAGACACTGTCAAATCACGATATATTGCGATAACCGAGTTCAATAATTGTTTTATCATTCGATCCAATTATTTTCGGGAAGCGGGAAGCCTTGCTGAAGTTATTGCAGAAGTCGGCATTTCTTCTCAATTCAAGGATTTATTCTGTCGACTGTAAATTATACATAAACTAAAAACAAATAAATCCAACTTGCCTTCGTTGCGAAATACGTTCACAGCAACTTTGGTTGCTTTCTTGCTGTTATCGCTGTTTTTTTGTTCGATTCGACAATTACTGTAAGATCGCTTTCAGATAATTCTGGAAATCGGACTGCCATTGTAGAGGACGGGAGCAGAACACTTATTCGCAGCAAAACAACTTTGCACCGTTGTGCGCATGAGCAGAATTATTCGTAGGCAGTTATTCGCAGGTCACGTGGTGGGCTCTCGGCCAATGACAAGGAAGAAAAAATGCACCGAATGATAATTTCATTTATCTGTAGTATTTCGACCGCAATGTGAAGTACTATGGTAATTCAGTCTCTAACAAACTCAATGAATGTACAGCGTTGGTCAGCTGGTTGACCTTTTGTGAGAGCTTTGTCCTTAAATAATTATAATAAAATAATTAAACTTTACCTGCAATATGCGATATTTAATTCTTGTACGGAAATCAAAGCGACTGCGTCACGTACACCAGCACTCTGGATTATCCAGTAACATCGAATATAAGAGAAACTCGTAGATTTAAAGTCTATTTGGCCAAAGGTTTCATTTAAAGTGGTTGAGCAACCTAAAAAAACATGAAAACAAACGATATAATTACATAACTACAACTACTGAGGAGTGAGCTAGCTTAATATTCTAAATTACTGTGTTTCGCGTAACAGCTCAGAGACTGACAGCCGTGTTTTTAACAGCAACAAAACAACTGGAAATTAAAGTATAAGCTTTCTAAGCTTATTGCAACCTCGTTCCCAGGGTCTATCAGGGTCTCTCTCTCTTTTGAATTTATCATGGCTTTTCCTTTCTAAAACTGCCATCAGATATCCCATAATACTAACCATACATTTTGGCGCCAACTTTGTGACGTTATTTCCCGCCAAATTTGCAATAAAAAATAGGATTTAGCATTTGTTGTAATGACAAAGTCTCTCACGTTGTCATATTTGAAGCTGTTTCGATAATAAACCAAAATATTATAAGTGGGCCGGCATTTTTCGTGTCTCACATGCCCACCGTGATGACCACAGTAAGATGGATGGACCAAGATTTAGGTAGCCTGCAATGCAGGCGGTTTGTGAGCTTGCGATTGTTTATCTCCTTCGAGTGTTTAGCCGCCGTCTTGGATTCGCAAAACGTGGAGAGTTGGGGAGAATGAAAGAGGGCGAGGAAGGGGGCGGTGTTGGGGTTGGGTAGGGTTATTCGCCCCCATCCCCCTCCCTCCTCCCTCGCCTTTCTGCCTGACTCCCTCTCCCTTCGTCGTTCTTTTGCATTCGCCCCAAGCCTCCAATGTTTGCCTAATCCAAGATGGCGACTTTATATAAACACTCGATGGAATATTCAGCGCTCGCTCGCCCAAAATACGCCTGTTTTGCAGGCTAAGATTTAGCTACCTTATCACCATTAATTTCGCGAAATGGAGAGACCCGTATTTCGCGAGGCTTTATATTCGCGATTTCGGACAAATTAAGGCTTATGATTTGTAAAAATATTGCCTTTATTTTCGCATTATTTTCTACATCGCGAAAACCGCGGCAATTAATACTCTCGAAAATAGGTGAGAATAAGGTACCGAAAGTAACGACCCCCAAAATAAGTTAACCTCCGTAAAAGTATTAGGAGCGATAGGAAACGTCCTTGAGTCAGCCCGTATCTTTTTATTTTTAGAACTGCTCGGTTTTCACTGTCACTCCATAAATACAAAAAATCGAAACCGTTCAATGAATGAAGTCAAGGAATTGACATGTCATAGATAATGAATAAATAAGGAATCAGTCCAAGTCTCAGGTCTGTGCGGTATTCCGTACTCGAGTTATTTGTCAAAATGTTTCACACAACTTTATAGAGCTCAGTATGGAAACGCCATGTTGGCGTCCCGTTGAGGGGCACCAACATGGCCGCCGGAAATTTTTAGAATTTGATGACGTCACGTGAAAACCAAGAATTGATCTCTCGCGAAATTATGTTGTTTCCGCTGACCGCTGACGCCCCCCCCATGAGACAAAAAAAAAATGGCGGCCAAATGGGGAAATCCACTCTTGGTTCCTTCGTCCGTTTTCCTTTACAATTATACGTCCGTTTCTATTCTTACAACCGAGGGAAACTGGTTGTTAGCTGACTGGAAGTTAATAAACGAGAGTGAACTTGACTGAACTGTAACCGAAGGAATCTCATCTTGAACCTCGCGGTGCGCGATCTAAACTTTCATCGATAGTAGTTGTCTTGGTCTGTCTTGTTCAAGTGGTGTTCTTTGTGTGGTTTTGTATTGCTATTTCGCGATGAAAGCCTTTCGAAAAGATTCAAAATGAAGCGCTCTGTAGAGGATTCGGGTCTTTCCGAGATCCACAGCAGAATTAAAAACAAGGAAACATTAGCTAATATTTCGATTTCGGCCGCCGTGGAGGCAATCAAATGGCGATAGCGCGAGCTCGAGCGGTCATGGCAGCGAAAAACATGATAGTAATGTTGCACCTGAAGCAAACAATTCGAAGGATATCCAGCGAAGGAGACACTGTCACATAAAACCAAGGATATATATTGCGGGCACATACCTGTGGTCTCGTAATCATAGTATGTCGATGGTCCTACTCCCTTGGACGTAAAAGCGGCCACTTTGACACGGTATCGATGCCCTGGCTTAAGATCTTTCAATGTAAATCGCGTGGGGTAATGACTACTAGTGTTAACCTTTTCACCTGGAGTCCACCAAAATGCTGTTTCTCCATAGTAGATTGTGTACCCTAAGAGTTTGCCATTGGCGTAGTCCTGGGAGAGAGGGTTCCACTGCACCAAAAGGTCGGATGTATACTCAAAGCTTGTAACTCGCAGGAACCCTGGCGCTTTAGTAGGAACTGAAAACAAAGCAAATACAAAGCTGTTTAGTATTTTTCTGTCGTTGCTCTTTTTATATTGTTTATAATTAAAACGAATTTTGTGAGCTACCGCGGCTGTGAAGCAATTTTAACATTTTCTGGCATACGTTTATCATGTTAGAAAACTCAATTCAAACTTTACCTGTATACCAGTCTTGCCGCCGTTAGGAGTGCGTAGCTATAGGGCCAGTCACAATACAAATGACGAATACAATTTAAAGGGGTATCACTCCCCAAAATGTATCCGACGAGAGATTAGTCGTCCAACGTTTCTCGTTCCCGTAATTCAGACTTTCAACTGAAAGCAAAAGCCATATCTTGTCTGACGCACATTTTTACCCAGATGGCACGATTAAAAGGGATTTCTTTATGTCTTCACTGGAGTTAAGCGTTTCAACAATGTGCTGTATGAACGTAATTATGAACTCGCTTCTCATTGTCGAGCATATCACCAAAATGACAATCTGGTTCACCAGGATTGTTTTTTCTTCTTAATACACAAATAAAATAAACATGTATTTAGGAAAATAATATAAATGGAGATACAGATGCCAATATACCCTAGTCCAAAATGGCTACCAATTTAAAATTATTTTGTGGGTCTATGCCAATGCCAATGTGAACACGAACGCGAACGCGAACAAGAACACAAACGCAAACGAAAAAACAAATACAAATAAAAATACAGATAGCTGCATATCTCGTATTCTTTATTTTGTACTGACTACTCACCCCCTTCATCGGTCATGGCCAAGACGTCCGCACTTTTAAATGGTGTTCCATCACCATTCACGGCTACAACACCAATGTTATACTCTGTATAACCATCGAGGCCCGTGATTGCCAATGCTGTTGTATTTCCAGGCACTATTTCCACAGGAAATATTTGACTGCCGTTAGTTTTTCTGACAAGGGCAACATAAAAACGCACTCCGCCATTGAGCTGATTGGTCAGATTGCTCCAAATTATTCCGATGCTTTTCGTGGTTCTGTTTACAACGGTCACGTTCCAGTCCGCCAGAAGAGGAGCTGCAGTAGATAATTATTATGAATTAAGAACCCCAAAAGAGAAGGGAGTGGGTTACTACCTATTTGGCTACTACTTGTACTAAACGTTCCACTGGACAGTGTATGGTTTTCATGGTATCCCGTGTTTGACATGGTATAGAGTTTGTTTTCGCTGGAAATATTGATGCTTGCTTCATGTTTATATGTACATTAATTTTAGTGACAGTTCACAGACGTTCAATTTTTTTTCGTACGATACTGAGAAAAAAATAGAACGTCTGTGGACATCTTTGTAAAAAAGACGCTTTTTTGACCACTCCTCCATGTCATCACCTTATCGTTATCACCTCCGCCTTCGACATATTCATTAAAGCTTCCAGATTTTAATTGCTTGTGTAATTGGGGGTTAAGTATCATTTTGCATCACATCTTGAAGGATCAAAATACAAAACAACATTCATTTGCGGAAGGTGCCCTCCAGCTATTGTGAAAAGTATTCACGCTACAGAAATGAAACTTATTGGTGGTTTTCATCTGATGTCATCAAAATTCTAAAATCTAAACTAACTTTTCACTTTTTATCCAATCGGCCTCAACTTTTGCATCATGATAGATCACCTCATTATACAGGTATCTGCTGTTTTCGTTTTTCAATTTTTTGAATGTTTTACTATTAGTATTAGTATTATTAGTAGTAGTATTAGTAGTAGTAGTATTAGTATTAGTATTAGTAGTAGTAGTAGTATTAGTATTAGTAGTATTAGTAGTAGTAGTAGTATTAGTAGTATTAGTATTAGTATTAGTAGTAGTATTAGTATAGGAAATCGTATGAACGCGAGTGCAATTCGTGATTTATGGGCACGAGTGATGTTTTGAAAGTTCTCAAAATTGCACGAGCCTTTAGGCGAGTGCAATTTGAGAACTTTTAAAACATCACGAGTGACCATAAAACACTAATTGCACGAGCAGTTCATACCTTTTTGTTTATAATATTCTAAACAAAATTTTGCTGCGGCCATCACGCTACTCTGCACACGAAACGCTTCACTAGTTTCCAGAGTGTTCACATGTTTTATTTGAACGCGCAGGCAAACCAAGCGTGAACTTTTTGAAAGAATTACAGTACTATAGTTTAAAAAATATTTAACCATTAACTTGAAAGCTTATTTCAATGCCATTAAGCGGCAAAAACGTCTCTACTTGTCCGGTACCGTTTATCACAATTCTGTATTGCACTCTATAACCTATTTATGCACTCGTCATTGACCAATCAGAAGCTGCATATTTTGTTGAGTATACTATAAGTATTATTATTAGTAGTAGTATTAGTAGTATTAGTAGTATTAGTATTAGTATTAGTATTAGTAGTATTAGTATTAGTATTAGTAGTAGCAGTAGTATTAGTATTAGTATAGGTAATAGCATGAGTTGTAGTAGTATTTGGAAATAATACCGCGAGTAATATTTCAAAATTGTCCAAAATATTACGAGCCGCTTACAAGGCAGATATCTTACCCGAGTACACGACGATCGTAGATGTCATTGGAGCTTCGTTTTGAAACGTTTAAGCAATGGAATGCTTTGTCCAGCTTAGTTATACCACAAAAAAGTGTTTTGCTTTCAATATTCGTAGGTTTTTGGACACTTTGACAGATAATCTCGTTCAAATGCCCACTTTAGTCCACACGCTAAACAGTAGAAAAGTCCGCCATGTTGGTTTTTTTTTCTTAGAGTCAATTGTCACACTTGCCATATTTGGAAACTGTAATTTCTTACATGTAAGTATTTCAGTAGTTGAGATAAATACAGCTCTTTCGAACAAATCACCGTTCAGAAATTTCGCAGCCTGTATTATAAGTATTAGTATTAGTAGTATTAGTATTAGTATTAGTATTATTATTAGTAGTAGTATTAGTATTAGTAGTAGTAGTAATAGTAGCAGTAGTAGTATTAGTAGTAGTATTAGTAGTAGTAGTAGCAGTAGTATTAGTAGTAGTATTAGAAGTATTAGTATTAGTATTAGTATTAGTATTAGTATTAGTATTAGTATTAGTAGTATTAGTATTAGTATTAGAAGTAGTAGTAGTAGTAGCAGCAGTAGTATTAGTAGTAGTAGTATAGTAGTAGCAGCAGCAACAACATTTGCAGCATTAGTATACCAATAGACGATTCAGCGAAAGCATCCGTACTTATTATAACTGAAGACGCGGAAGCAGAAGGTAGCAACGCAATCATCTTCAACATCTGAAGCAGCATTAGTTGCATGACGTACGCTGATCATAACTAACATACCTGACGTCAGACCCTTCTTTAAAATGGCGAACTTGATTTTGATACTTCTGCCTGAAGTCCTTGTATTTAGTTGAACGGTGATGTTATTTGAGAAACCAAATTTAACATCCAATACAATTTCTGGAGCAAACGACTCACAACCATCGTGATAGAAAACTTGTGTTGCATTACCATCAGTTATCCTGACTTGTTCACTAAAAATGAAAAATGTACAATTATTACAATTATTATTTATCGTAATTGTATTGCATTTTGTGCAATGACATTTCAAATTTTATGTTATGAAAAAGAGAGAGAGACAGCGATGTTAGTTTTCTTAGTGTTTTAAATAAAAGGAAAGGAGGCGGCGTGGCCGAGTGGTTTAGGGCGCTGGATTTGAAATCTGGAGGTCCCTGGTTCAAATTATCCACCCTGCCACTAGCTGGATTTGCTCTCGGTAGTCCAGAGTTCAACTCCTCGGCCAGGCTTTGTAAATAACCAACTGGACAGCCTCCCGCCAGTTGGGATTCGTAACAACTTTATGTTCCATTTGTTTGTTCATTTACACTGTCCACAATTAGTACAGCAGTGCTAAATCCTCTGACACTTAAATAAAGTTGTTTATTTTATTTATTTTATTTTACCTATACTTTCGTACAGGAACTTCATAACTGTCTTGATAACTTACATAGTCATCGACACCTTATAAAAGCTACCATTACGTGCGCCTCATGGACTAAATAACACATTTAGTCATCAGCTAATGAAGTTAATTACTGTAAGAAGAACATGCATTTTCACAACAACAGTTAAATTGTTTTGGCTTGCTCTGTTTACTCGTAAGGGTGTTCGACAATATATTAACCCTATTCGACTTATGCTTTTATTTTTCGTTCGTGAGCCTGGGGCCGAAAGTGCACTCCTCCTCCCCCCTCCTCCCCCCCTATGTATCTCGATAATTATACACGCTATGGAAATCGAACTTATATTGTGTGTAAAGCATCCAAAATGTTTATTTTAGTGAGAGTTATGTGTCAATTATGACGTAACATCACGTAAAAATTGCGTCATACGCTTAAAAAATCCGCCATCTTGGATTCGCCATCTTGGATTTCAACTTTGTTCGCAAATGTCAGAAAATCTCCAAATTTGCTTTGAAAAAAATCAAGAAAAATACAAGTATGCAGAAACTGTCCCTTTAAAATCCCCGAACATTTGACCAAATGTCAAGTCACGTGATCAAACAATTCTTTGTTTTCATCTGACGTCATCAAAATTCTAAAATCTAAACTGTTAATCCTACAAAGCTCTTCTTTTTATATCTTCTAGACATGGAAATCATTAATCTCTATGCAAAGTTTGGTATCGATCCAGTGATTCCTTTTAGAAATAAAGCTATTTGAAATTTGTGATGTCCCGGATGAACGTGTTTCTAAACTGTCACAAAACGGATATTTTTATATCATTTATAAATGTTCAGACGTGATAAAAATTTAGAAGTGATGTCTAAAGCGATTTGAAGTGAAAGCTAATGATGTTGACGGTAGAATCTACTCTACTTCTTCTGCAATTTTATGGCGGCCATATTTGTGCCCCTCTGAAGGACACAAACATGGCGGCGGCATACTAAATACTGTAATTTTCTGAAAATTAGTTTGTCAATAACTCGGTTACTCGGTTACTCGCTACAAAGCTACAATTTGGACAAAACGTTTCTTTCTGCCAGTTCTTTTACCTGCTAGTTTTCTGATGTTGTTCATGCAAGCAAACAGTTTTTGTAATGTTGATGAAAACCACCAATTGGCACATCGATATGTTCCCAATAATGTTTACGTTTAGGAAAAGTCACAAAATTTGGCTACAATTGCTTGAATGCTCTTTAAGTAAGATAAATTGGAAATCAGCGCGGGCACTTTCCTCTTTCTCAGGCCGAATAGGATTAAACAAGTTTTCTTTTCTTTTCTTCTATAAGCCACATGACAGAGATAATTCGCCGAGAGGGTTCCCGGAATGCCCCAATATGTTGCACCTCCTATTGGAATACCTTAGCAACGTATAGCTAGTCCAGGTTAAATATTAACTGAAGAGCAGCATATTTGTTATTACCTGGACAACAATTATCAATTATTGGACGAGGTTGAGCAAAATATCGTGATTTGTCAGTGGCGAGCAGATCAATTATTTGCCTCAGCCTTCGGCTTCGGGAAATAATTGATCTGCGAGGCACTGACAAATCACGATATGTTGCGATAACCGAGTTCAATAATTGTTTTATCATTCGATCCAATTATTTTCGGGAAGCGGGAAGCCTTGCTGAAGTTATTGCAGAAGTCGGCATTTCTTCTCAATTCAAGAATTTACTCTCTGTCGACTGTAAATTATACATAAACATAAAACACATTAATTCAACTTGCCTTCGTTGCGAAATACGTTCACAGCAACTTTGGTTGCTTTCTTGCTGTTATCGCTGTTTTTTGTTCGATTCGACAATCAAGATCGTTTTCAGATAATTCTGAAAATTGGGCTGCCATTGTAGAGGACGGGAGAAGAACAATTAGTCGTAGCAAAACAACTTTGCACCGTTGTGCGCATGAGCAGAATTATTCGTAGGCAGTTATTCGCAGGTCACGTGGTGGGCTCTCGGCCAATGACAAGGAAGAAAAAAATGCACCGAATGATAATTTCATTTATCTGTAGTATTTCGACCGCAATGTGAAGTACTATGGTAATTCAGTCTCTAACAAACTCAATGAATGTGCAGCATTGGTCAGCTGGTTGACCTTTTGTGAGAGCTTTGTCCTTAAATAATTATAATAAAATAATTTAACTTTACCTGCAATATGCGATATTTAATTCTTGTACGGAAATCAAAGCGACTGCGTCACGTACACCAGCACTCTGGATTATCCAGTAACATCGAATATAAGAGAAACTCGTAGATTTAAAGTCTATTTGGCCAAAGGTTTCATTTAAAGTGGTTGAGCAACCTAAAAAAACATGAAAACAAACGATATAATTACATAACTACAACAACTGAGGAGTGAGCTAGCTTAATATTCTGAATTACTGTGTTTCGCGTAACAGCTCAGAGACTGGCAGCCGTGTTTTTAACAGCAACAAAACAACTGGAAATTAAAGTATAAGCTTTCTAAGCTTATTGCAACCTCGTTCCCAGGGTCTATCAGGGTCTCTCTCTCTTTTGAATTTATCATGGCTTTTCCTTTCTAAAACTGCCATCAGATATCCCATAATACTAACCATACATTTTGGCGCCAACTTTGTGACGTTATTTCCCGCCAAATTTGCAATAAAAAAATAGGATTTAGCATTTGTTGTAATGACAAAGTCTCTCACGTTGTCATATTTGAAGCTCTTTCGATAATAAACCAAAATATTATAAGTGGGCCGGCATTTTTCGTGTCTCACATGCCCACCGTGATGATCACAGTAAGATGGATGGACCAAGATTTAGCTAGCCTGCAATGCAGGCGGTTTGTGGGCTTGCGATTGTTTATCTCCTTCGAGTGTTTAGCCGCCATCTTGGATTCGCAAAACGTGGAGAGTTGGGGCGAGTGAAAGAGGGCGAGGAAGGGGCGGGGTTGGGGTTGGGGAGGGTTATTCTCCCCCCTCCCTTCCCTCCTCCGTCGCCTTTCTGCCTGACTCCCTCTCCCTTCGTCGTTCTTTTGCATTCGCCCCAAGCCTCTAATGTTTTCCTAATCCAAGATGGCGACTTTATATAAACACTCGATGGAATATTCAGCGCTCGCTCGCCCAAAATACGCCTGTTTTGCAGGCTAAGATTTAGCTACCTTATTACCACTAATTTCGCGTGTAATTAATTTGCGAAATGGAGAGACCCGTATTTCGCGAGGCTTTATTTTCGCGATTTCGGACAAAATATGGGCTCAAAATTAAGGCTTACTAATTTGTAAAAATATTGTCTTTTATTTTCGCATTATTTTAACATCGCGAAAACCGCGGCAATTAATACTCGCGAAAATAAGTGAGAATAAGGTCCCGAAAGTAACGACCCCCAAAATAAGTGAACCTCCGTTAAAGTATTAGGAGCGATAGGAAACGTCCTTGAGTCAACCCTTTCCCGTGTCTTTTTATTTTTAGAATTGATCTCTCGCGAAATTATGTTGTTTCCGCTGAAGGCTGACACCCCCCCCCCCCCATGAGACAAAAAAAAATGGCGGCCAAATGGGGATATCCACTCTTGGTTCCTTCGTCCGTTTTCCTTTACAATTATACGTCCGTTCCTATTCTTACAACCGAGGGAAACTGGTTGTTAGCTGACTGGAAGTTAACAAACGAGAGTGAACTTGACTGAACTGAAACCGAAGGAATCTCATCTTGAACCTCGCGGTGCGCGATCTAAACTTTCATCGATAGTAGTTGTCTTGTCCCGGGGGGGGGGGGGGGGGTACTCCCTATAATGGACTATACGGGGAGGCTCCGCCCGAAAGGGGTACCTTTTCAGACTGGAGGTATATAATAGGGTAGGGATTTCACGAGCTGGAGTATAGAAAAGGGTAGGAATTTCACGAGTTGGAGTATATAAAAGGGTAGGGATTTCACGAGTTGGAGTATAGAAAAGGGTAGGTAAAACTGCCATTTAGGTATGAGGTGGACTGCAGGTTCGAAGTTCTTATCCATCGTAAGACAGCTTCCTTCCACTTCCTTCTGGGAATATATATTGTTCATTAAGTTCATTCCAAGGGTATATAAAAAGGGATTCAGTGTTTCTACTGTAGGTATGTGAAAGGGGTACCATTTTCATAATTTCTATGGAAGGTATATGAAAGGGGTACCATTGTCTATGTAAGGTATATGAAAGGGGTACCTTTTCTGTCAAAAATGGTATATAAAAGGGTACTTTTTTGAGTACTCCCCCCGGTTGTCTTGGTCTGTCTTGTTCAAGTGGTGTTCTTTGTGTGGTGTTGCATTGCTATTTCGCGATGAAAGCCTTTCCAAAAGATTCGAAATGAAGCGCTCTGTAGAGGATTCGGGTCTTACCGAGATCCACAGCAGAATTAAAAACAAGGAAACATTAGCTAATATTTCGATTTTGGACGTCGTGGAGGCAATCAAATGTCGATAGCGCGAGCTCGAGCGGTCATGGCAGCGAAAAACATGATACTAATGTTGTACCTGAAGCGAACACTGAGTTCGAAGGATATCCAGCGAAGGAGACACTGTCACATAAAACCAAGGATATATATTGCGGGCACATACCTGTGGTCTCGTAATCATAGTATGTCGATGGTCCTACTCCCTTTGATGTAAAGGCGGCCACTTTGACACGGTATCGATGGCCTGGCTTAAGATCTTTCAATGTAAATCGTGTGGGGTAATGACTACTAGTGTTAACCTTTTCACCTGGAGTCCACCAAAATGCTGTTTCTCCATAGTAGATTGTGTACCCTAAGAGTTTGCCATTGGCGTAGTCCTGGGAGAGAGGGTTCCACTGCACCAAAAGGTCGGATGTAAACTCAAAGCTTGTAACTCGCAGGAACCCTGGCGCTTTAGTAGGAACTGAAAACAAAGCAAATACAAAGCTGTTTAGTATTTTTCTGTCGTTGCTCTTTTTATATTGTTTATAATTAAAACGAATTTCGTGAGCTACCGCGGCTGTGAAGCAACTTTAAGAATTTTCTGGCATACGTTTATCATGTTAGAAAACTAAATACAAACTATACCTGTATACCAGTCTTGCCGCCGTTAGGAGTGCGTAGGGCCAGTCACAATACAAATGACGAATACAATTTAAAGGGCTATCACTCCCCCAAAATGTATCCGACGAGAGATTAGTCGTCCAACGTTTCTCGTTTCCGTAATTCAGACTTTCAACTGAAAGCAAAAGCCATATCTTGTCTGACGCACATTTTTACCCGATGGCGCGATTAAAGGGATTTCTTTATGTCTTCACTGGAGTTAAACGTTTCAACAATGTGAACGTAATTATGAACTCGCTTCTCATTGTCGAGCATATCACCAAAATGACAATATAGTTTACCAGGATTGTTTTTTCTTCTTAATTCACAAACAAAATAAACATGTATTTAGGAAAATAATATAAATGCAGATACAGATGCAGATGCCAATATACCCTAGTCCAAAATTGCTACCAATTTAAATTATTTTGTAAATAATTTTAAATTGGCAGCCATTTTGGAATAGGGTCTATGCCAATGCCAATGTGAACGCGAACGCGAACAAGAACGCAAACGCAAACGAAAAAACAAATACAATTAAAAACACAGATAGCTGCATATCTCGTATTCTTTATTTTGTCATGACTACTCACCCCCTTCATCGGTCATGGCCAAGACGTCCGCACTTTTAAATGGTGTCCCATCACCATTCACGGCTACAACACCAATGTTATACTCTGTATAAATATCAAGGCCCGTTATTTCCAATGCTGTTGTATTTCCAGGCACTATTTTCCCGATCAATACTTGGCTGCCGTTATTTTTTCTGGCAAGGGCGACATAAAAACGCACTCCGCCATTCATGAGCAGCAGATTGGTCGGGCTGCTCCAAATTATCCCGATACTTTTCGTGGTTCTGTTGACAACGGTCACATTCCAGTCCGCCAGAAGAGGAGCTGCAGTAGATCATTATTATGAGTTAAGGAGAGGAGCTGCAGTTAGTAAATCATTATTGTGTGTTAGGGAGAGGGGAGAGTGGTACTCCCTTATTATGTTTAAGCGTCAACGTCGTGTTTATTAAGGTGGCCCGCGGTTATTTATTGGAGCGGAGGTTACCTTTTTTAAAACTACTTTTTGGCAGGAAAGCGTCAACCGATTTCTCTAATTTTTGGTATTCAAAATAAGGAATCTTTAAATTTGAGAAGGCTTTTTAATTTTAGGGCAAACGAAATTTAAGATTTAGAGATACAAGCGCTATTAGAAAACCTTGTTTTTTACGAAATCGCGAATATTTTCATAAAACGAAGATAGATTTTTTTCTAATTACGTTCAATAAGTTCCAAGATTTCAATGTTTACTGTGAGCAAGTTTCCCACAAAATCGGCTGCATAGAAATTGCTGCACAGTTCACTGCTGAATTTTAGCTTCAAAATAATATGCTTGTGTATTTGCTTCATCTGTTGCAAGAACGCTTCAATAATGCTAAGATCGCACCTATTGTTAGAAAGCTTGATACCACCTAAACCTTTGCTGAATAATCGGAAAGATCGGAAATTCCCAGTAAAAGTTATAAGCAAATGAAGAACAAGATGTCTATAGTGCGTAATTTGGGAATTTCAAAATATTCACGTTTGTTCGACTTGTGAAAAAACTACCGATTTGTTTTCCGTAATTGTTAAGCATGATAAAATCCAGCATATATAAAAACGACCTCGCCTAGTTTTGGGCGTGTAGCCTCGACGAAGCTCGGCGAATTAAGTCGTCAAGTTAGCTACTTCATGTCCTCCATTTTACCAATGCTTTGAAAACCCCTCGTCTTCCGTAAATTATTCAAATTTGCCGCGTTGTGGGATTTATTTTGCACTTGGGAATTTTACGGATCATCGAAAATTTAAATGATAATGAACTATCAATGACATTCCAAGGAAATTTTCGATGATCCGTAATTCCCAAGTGACAAATAAATTCCAGAACGCGGCAAGTTTGAATAATTTACGGAACACGAGGGGTTTTCCTAGCATTTGTAAAATGGAAGACATGAAGCAGCTAAATTGACGAGCCAAATTCTCTGAGCTTCATCGACGCTACACGCCTGAAACAAGGTTAGGCCGTTTGTATATATGCTGTATTTTATCATACTTAGAAATAAGCGAAAACAAATCGGTAGTTTTTTCAAAAGTCGAACAAACTTGAAAATCTTTAAATTCACAAATTACGCACATAAACATCTTGGTCTTCATTCGCTTATAGCTTTTCCTTGGAGTTTCCGATCTTTTCCGATTATTCAGCAAAGTTTTAGATGACATTAAGCTTTCCAATGATAGGTGCGATATAATAATTATTTTAGCGTTCTTGCAACAGCTGAAGAAATACACAAGAATATCATTTGAAGTGAAAATTAAGCAGTGAACTGTGTAGCAATTTCTGTGCAGCCGTTTTTGTGGAAACTTGCTCACAGTAAACCTTGAAGTCTTGGAACTTATTGAACGTAATTAGAAAAAAATCTATCTTCGTTTTATGAAAATATTCGCGTTTTCTTAAAAAACAAGGTCTTTTAATAACGCTTGTATCTCTTAATCGTTTATTCCGATTGCCCTAAAATTAAAAGCCTTCTATAATTTGAAGATTCCTTGTCTAGATTACCAAAAATTACAGAAATCGGTTAACGCTTTCATGCGAAAAATTTGTTTTTAAAAAGGGAGCCTCCGCTCCAATTAATAACCGCGGGCCACCTTAACATGGTCTTCGTGTTTTCTAATTTTAGCGTTAATAGTCTAGGAGCCAAGTCTGAAAAGAGACCTAGAAAAACACGTTCCAAACTCAAGTCCGATATTCTAAAGTTTGAAATCCGGCCCAAAAAGGCCATGCGGGGGTATTTTTATCCGAAATTTTAGTAAAATTCAGCTATTTAATGGTATTATATCCTTATTTCTTCCGGGCAACTCTTTTTTGGAAGAAAATCAAGTTTTCATGTCGAAACAGTCCATTTTTGTCTATGATTTTTCCGCCTATTTATGTCCTTTACTTGCCATTTTGTGACATTTTCTAAAAAGCGGCTAGATTTTGAACTTTAATTCACAATCCGGCCGACTCAAGTCAGCTGAAATCAGGCTTTCTTTACATTTTTAGGACAGACGACATTTTTGCCGTCTTGAAACACCACAATATAATTGAAATACAGAAATAGAACACTAACAGCATTAAAAAAGAAAACACTGCCGGGTCAATAAGATGGCTTCAAAATGTTCGAAACCATGTGATAAATATGGTTTCGGAAATTTCTGAAACTGTTTCACTGTGACAAAATGGTTTTCGGAAATTTCTGAAACCATTTCACTGTGACAAAAATGGTTTCGGAAATTTCTGAAACTGTTTCACTGTGACAAAATGGTTTCGGAAATTTCTGAAACCATTTCACTGTGACAAAAATGGTTTCGGAAATTTCTGAAACCATTTCACTGTGACAAAATGGTTTCGGAAATTTCTGAAACCATTTCACTGTGACAAAAATGGTTTCGGAAATTTCTGAAACCATTTCACTGTGACAAATTTCTGAAACCATTTCGCTGTGACAAAAATGGTTTCGGAAATTTCTGAAACCATTTCACTGTGACAAAATGGTTTCGGAAATTTCTGAAACCATTTCACTGTGACAAAAATGGTTTTGGAAATTTCTAAAACCATTTCACTGTGACAAAAACTTGGTTTCGGAAATTTCTGAAACCATTGCATAACATGTATTGTTGTAATATAAATGATAACAGTTTCTGAATAGCCTGTGTACATCCGCCTCCTCCCCTCAAAATAAATCGGAGACACAGGCTATTTCTGAGAAGATAAATAAATAAAAAACAAACAAATAAATAAATACGTAAATAAATATATTTTTAGAGAATGTTGCTAGATGGCTGTGAAGCCCCCATCGTACTTCATCGTACTTGTGGGGCTATAGCTATAGCTAAGAGGCTAAACAAATTGATATAGCCCAGATCAGGCACGCAAACATTCGCTTTCAAATGCACATTTACAGTTCACTGTAGCATTTATTTATATATTTTTTGTCAGCTTTTGACTGTTTGTAAATCGCGGTTTAGCATCGAGTTTAGCAAACACGCGGCGCGGTGACTAGTCACGTACTATCATTTGCGATTTCCAGCGATCGGTGAGCGATTTCGCCATATCACAGAAATAACTGAAACAATATCGGAGAGAAAATATCGCACAACAGATAGTTGTGTTTAAAGGACGGTTCTATTCCCGGATAAAACGGGGAATATAAATAATATCTTCTGGATACGAGCAAGAGACAAGACATGAAGCTGAACTGGCCAGATGACCTGAATCGCTTTTAATAATAATATTCCAAGTTGAACTTTACAGTAATATAAGAATACATTTATAACTATATGCCATTAAACTGACACGTTCCACCAGCGAAAGGAAACAGAAACTTAGCAAAATTTGTGCGTTTGACTAACTGGCCGAAACTTGTCTATAAATCAGTACGAATGTGATAATATTCGCTCTATTATAAACTCATTCCACTTACTTTACTAGAAGGATTCCAGGATGGGCCTTCCTAAACTCAAATCCCGCGAAAAATAAACTCCAACAATCTCGGTACATGGGTCAGTAAATCGACCAAATCACAGACACTCAGTTTCAGTACTACATGCTCTTCTGCATTTTGGCGGATTTCTGGGCGGCTCCGTTTAACCACAATAACGGTCAAATCTCATAACTGGAGTTCCTTAGTCGGTAACATGCAGAGACTGACATGACACCCATCAGCAAAGACGTGACAGTTACGGTTTGCCGAAAAGTTGCTGTAGATCGCTTCAATTCTTGACCTCCTGTTGTACGGAAGCCGATAAGGGTCACAAGTTGTCGCTTCCAAGTTGTCGCTTCCGAGTTGTCGCTTCCAACTTGTCGCTTCCGAGTTGTCGCTAACAAACGGAGGGACTTCTTGTAGTATAATGTAGAGGGGGAGGGGGTGTGGGAGAACTTTACGAATCTCTCACTTAGTTTAGTTATACTTTGTTAGTAGCCACACGAGCTTTTGAATTAACTTCCTCCCCCCGGAATATCTGTTTCCGAGTTGTCGCTTCCGAGTTGTCGCTTCCAAGTTGTCGCTTCCGAGTTGTCGCTTCCGAGTTGTCGCTTCCGAGTTGTCGCTTCCGAGTTGTCGCTTCCGAGTTGTCGCAAGAGAAGACTGGTAAAGATTTAGTCGAAGATGGCAGCCAAGTTGGCGAAGTTCTCGTGTTTTTATATTCTATGTATATGTTCGTTTGGAAATTGTACCCTTCCTTCTCTTCCAGATAGTACTATTACAGGTACGTTGAAACATTTATCATCAAATTCCGTTCGTTAAAGTGGCCCAATCGGATTTTTCAGTAACGATACCTTTCAACTTTGAGCAACTAGTGTACCACCATAAGCAATCCAACAGAAAATAAATCGTTACAGCTATACTAGAAAAAGATGAAAGTTTCAGATGAGGTAAGTTTTATCATCGAGCGTTTTATGAATACATGATGTATGGAATTTATCAAAATCGGAGTTACCATAGCAACTTGACATCAACGTCGTATACTGTTTTGGAAAAGCTGGGTCTTCGAGCTGGCATACTTGTCTTAAAGGGGCACTGTCACGGATTCGCATGCGCGAAAACTGCTCACTTCCTGTCGACCATAAATTGTTTGGCCGCCATTCCATGATGACGGTTAGTGAAAATATTTGCATGTATTTTGTTTCTAATCACGATTATGTAAAACAGATAAAGTCATAATATTACTGTAACAGCGCGCGCTGTTCGCATACGTATTTCCGAAACATGATTTGCATACAAAATATTTTTGTAAGTGTACAATTTCCAAACGAACATATACACAGAATAAAAAGCACATAAAACACGCGAACTTCGCCAACTTGGCTGCCTTCTTCGACTAACTCTTTACCAGTCTTCTCATGCGACAACTCGGAAGCGACAACTTGGAAGCGACAACTTGGAAGCGACAACTCGGAAGCGACAACTCGGAAGCGACAACTTGGAAGAAGATATTCCGGGGGAAGGAAGTTAATTCAAAAGCTCGTGTGGCTACTAACAAAGTATAACTAAACTAAGTGAGAGATTCGTAAAGTTCTCCCACACCCCTCCCCCTCCCTTCCACATTATACTACAAGAAGTCCCTCCTTTGTTAGCGACAACTCGGAAGCGACAAGTTGGAAGCGACAACTCGGAAGCGACAAGTTGGAAGCGACAACTCGGAAGCGACAACTTGGAAGCGACAACTTGTGACCCTTATCGGCTTCCGTACCTGTTGTACTCATGTATCATGAATGATTTTTTTTCTATTCTTTATATTACCTGTTTTCGTCAGTAAAACTTTGTTTTATTTTGGTGTCTGGTGTGCGTCAAATTCAGTGCGGTTTGGGCGTTGTGTGACGGCACAAACATATCGATGTCCATGCCGTCAGTTTATACTTCACACAGTGCGCGCGTGAGTGTCGACTGTCGTCGATAACGTTGTTGCTGTTCTTGACAAGAACTACGAGGATGCACCACTATTTCGATCAGTTACTGGAAAACCGATCAAATCTACGATCTTTTACACTAAAATCGTGATTCATATCCTGTTCATATATTCATTGTGAGAATAGTTGGACATACATGATGCACTCCAGCCGGGACCGTCCAGATCTGTAACGGCTATAGCTGGCTATAGCCAACTGAGGACGACTGTGGGATTGCGATTTATTTTATGATATATACTCCATTCAGGTTAGAATGTTTTTCGTTGTTGCAATGTGTTACTCCTAGTCGTTAAGTCTGGAAAGGTTGGTTAGAATAAGGCATGTCGACTAAACCGGATGCATAACGTTGAAAAATCTGAAAAATTTGGGCGCCAGTTCTCAATTTTGAAGTGCAGTTAACTGACACATTTACTGGGCTGTAACCAAAAGAGGCCGGGTTAGTCCTATCTATACACAGTATACATCGCTGTGAAAAAATTTGCTACTGAAGGCAACATAGTTTTTTTTACGTGACCTAGCTCGTGACGAAGGAAACGGAAGTGCTGTAATGCGTGCAGCCACAACGAACCGCCGTTAATCATGCCGATCAGTAGAAAAATTGATTTGTTTGCTATGATTTGGGATCGTTTCTGGACACGCGTTTCAGTATAAACGCGGAGACCTTTTTTCAGGTCAGGATTTTAAACACTAATAGATTATAATTACGCCATTCATTCCACATTACGGTGATTTCTGTACACAATTCTATTTTAAACTTGAAAGTTTATATACAACTGGAGTCACAGTCTCGATCGTGTAATATATAATTATTACGTTATGTCTACCACACTACTTTTCGGACTTTTTGCAGTCAATATCTATGGTGTACAGTATAAAGCAACAGTACAAAAGACGTTTAATTAACTTTATGTTTTTACTTCAATCTCTAGGTCCATGCTTCCAAACTTATAAATCCGTGTCCTTTTCCTGTATTTCATGTATGCCTTTCTATATCCTGTATATCACTTATTAAAGTAAACCTGTAACTTATTGTGTGTACGTGTGTTATGTGAGCGAATCGAAATGTACCCAATGAAAAATCTGAATGCACATTGGAAATTGTCTCGGAAATTTCTGAAACCACATTCACTTTTGGGTAAATGGTCTCGGAAATTTCTGAAGCTACAATTCGGCAATGAAAATGGTTTCGGAAATTTCTGAAACCAAAATTCAGTGAAAATGGTCTCGGAAATTTCTGAAGCTACAATTCGGCAATGAAAATGGTTTCGGAAATTTCTGAAACCACAATTCAGTGAAAATGGTTTCGGAAATTTCTGAAACCAAAATTCAGTGAAAATGGTTTCGGAAATTTCTGAAACCAAAATTCAGTGAAAATGGTTTGAACATTTTATCGGCTGAAAATAGGGAAAATAAGCTTATTTAAGCGGGACTGATTTTTGTATGTCTAAAAATGAATCATTTTCTGAAATATCAGCCGGATTTTACAATTCCGTCATAAAAATCAAAACACTGTCAGATTTCAGCTGAATTTCTTCAACTTTGGAATATCGGACTTGAGTTTGGAACGTGTTAAGAAAGTGGATTTCATTGCACCCCCTGCTATATTTGTCTGAATAGCATAAAATGACAGGACAATATCTAAGGAATACGGAATGACAATTTTTATTGATGGGCCAGCGGGACATCACTCCGATATCGGGCATTTTCTACCGGGTACCGTTTTGCTCCACTATGCTTATTATATGCAAACTTGAATTCTGCCACAGTGTTTCAAATAATTGTGAAGTGTAGAATATTCGGCCGAAATACTCCAAACGTGGACACAGCATTAAATCTAGATTAATCTTGGATTTAAGCGTATTTTGGGGCTGTATCCACAGAAACTGTTGCTAGGTGACGTGATTAATTCAGTACGTAGAGTTACATCAATTTCTACGCTCCAAATCGAAAATAATCTCAGGAAAAGTTGTCGACCAGAGTTATGTAGCACGATTTTATCACATTTTGTCAACTAAAATGTGTTTTATATGCTAGACTCTTGGACTCAATTTCGCTCGATACAGCCTATCGACACAGTAGGCCATTCCAGCCACACTCTACAGATTCTTTCAAATTCTTATTTCACGTAAGGATACAAAAAGCAACGGTACAGTCGCCAGTTAGTGTGGCGGACGAGAGGCATATCTGTGCCATTGCACAAGACATATATTGTAATGCATGTATCAACTCAACGTTAAAACACCGAAGCATGTTGTCTTAGCTATGTCTGTGCGCCACACGACTGGTTCCAAACGTACAGTTAGTTATAATGCTTAATCGTTTGAACATTGTTCTTCTTACGATATCATAGAAATCATGGAAAACAGTATTACAAATGAATTATCGCAAAGTCATAACAGGAAAGGGTTGGGACGCCTCTAATATTACGCCTGGTCCGTTTATACAGGTTGCCGGAGATAACAACGACATTAAAGAGGAGACACTTGATGGACAGGGGACAACGTATGTCACGACTATAGTGTTGTTTCACAGAAAGCAGTCAAGGAAATATATCTAAAAGCTGTTCCATTTCTGGAGCAACTACATTGAATTGGCGATGCTTCTTAGCAAGGTAAGGAACATAGTATATATAATTGTTGAGGTCAAGCGTTACATAAGATACTATTTACAAATATTAACTGAGAAGGAGGGTCAGATGGGAAAATATTTGGCGAAGCACGTGAGCCAGCCCGGATGGTGTGAGCCGGCCCGCGTGAGCCCGGGTGCGGGCGATGTAACATCCTTTTGTTGATGGTTTTCGTAGATGGCTTCCTGAGTATATAATGCTGACATGAGGTTACTATCGACTCTGACGCCAGAAGTGCACCAATAATTTGAGAAGGGAAATCACGCCATCAGCAGATTGGAACAGCCATTCTCCCAGGTGTGGGCTAACATGGAGCTTGAAGAAATCGTGAATCTTGACAGCAGGACACGAGAGGGGATAGTTGACATTTCCAAGAATCCTGCAGCACTCGATAGGTGGTTTCTCTCAAGCCACGAAATGTCAGAAGTTACTGCAGCAATCGAATTGGAAGCCATAAAGAGTCAGGAGGACCGAGGAAGATCAGGGATGAGATGGATGTCCAAAAAAATGGTAGCAGTCATAAAAGACTCCACGGTGAACCCTTCGAACTGGCTTGGGAAGAGGAAGAACCAGCACCCCTTCTCAATATTTTGACTGGCGTAGTGATGCCACCTGAGAAAGCAGACCAACGTCTAGGCGCCAAACAGAAGGAGACAGCCCGAGTGACAAATTTGCGTTCAAAAGGCTTGACAGCGACGACGCTGGCTTTTGGAAAAAATATCACAAAGGCTAATGTGACGATGTTTTCTTCTTTATCAAAGAAGGTCAAGATCAGAAGGGCAGAAGAGAAGAAAGTAACAGACAGAAGACAGAAGCTTGTTTGGTCGCGTACTAGTCGTGGCAAAGAGCCGTCACATCGACTTGAGGAAGGTGCTGAGTTATGAGTTATCAAATGTCCCATATGCATTGGCACATCCAGATGGCTCGCTGAGGAAGACCACCAAGAGCGCGCTTTTGGCAAAATTAGAACACGTACCTCCAGCAGTGGGAAGGCTTCCTAGAAGTGAGCTGGAGCGGCCTTGATCTCTGTAATGGCATGGCATTGCTCCAATCTCTAAAGTCATCTAGATGTAGCGGTTTTGGAGAACTTGCCCAAAAGCTGTTCAGAGTTAATATCACAGCGACACATATTCAGGAGAATTATTCAAGAGTTTATGTTGTGTTTTCAAGACCGTTACGACAACCCACATTCCATCAAGGGAGGAGAACGAGAACAGCGAGGAGTGAGAAGTGCGCCTGAAATCCATATCAACTCTGGCAAGACTCCAATCCCGAAGCAGTCGGCCAAATATATGAGCAGTCCCGTAAATAAGACACAGATGGCGAGATGGCAAAGTTGGAGCTCAAACCTGGGAAGAGGTTATTGATCGGTGGAGACTTTGTCCTTGCCAGAGCTTCAAGCTGACCACGAATCGAAGAGGCAGTCACAAGAAATCTACTGCATGCTAAGCACGCTTCAGAAACCTGTGGAAGGATCGTCATCCAGTCTCCAGATACAGGCGTCGTACTTCTTCTCATCTCTGCCGTGCAACGAGTTGTTGTTCAACACCGGTACGAAGGGCAAGATCAGCCTACCGATCCACAGTATCCAGAATAAGCTCGGCCGTGCAGTGTGTAATGTGCTGCCTTCTATAGGTCTCCATGCTATTACGCCGGATGTGACACCACGAGCGGGTTAGCTTCCATTGGCAAGAAGAAAGCACTGAAGGAACTACGCAGGCTTACGTATGAAAGAAGTCTTTGTGTAAAGATTCAAGACCTATCATCGCTAGAAACTAACGGCCGGGCAATAGAAAACGGCAAACTACTACCAACAATGATGACGGCAAGTCTTTTAGAGCTGATCATCTGTAAAACGTATTAATGCAGCATTGCAGCATGCCGAAGATACGACTTATGCCACTGCAAGGAAATTGCATACCCTGCTCAGAAGCTTGCTTGCGTATGAACAACGAAACCTGTCAAAACACTTTCCGCTTAGAGGAGACCAGTGATGACGATGGGTGAAGATTAGAAAATATCATAAAACCCTTCTCTTTTTTGGACGATTAGAAGTTTGTGTTGTTGAGATTGTGCGGATGGAGCCCAGGCATAGAGGATGCCGGAGAATGAAATGTCATAATTTGGCAATAAATCTTATAGATTTCCTGACTTTTTGGCATATATGTATAAACATATGAGAGCCCTGAATCTGTAATAACTATAGGATTAAGGAAGTTCTAGTTTTCACGTGTGACCAATAAGAGAAAGCGAAAACGACCGTGCTGCCTCTTGAAAGAGTTCTTTGGCCAAACGTTTACAAAGCAGTTACAAAGAGCTTCTAACATATTAAAAACATATTAGTTGATAACTGATGTGTTAAAAGAATGCTGCGCAGCTCTGGTCGACAAGTTTTCAGAAATTATTTTCGATTTGGAGCGTAGAAAATTTATGTAACTCCACGTACTGAATTAATGCGTCTCCTAGCAACAGTTTCTATAGATACAGCTCTAAAACACACTTAATACAAGATTCACTTACGTTTAATAATGTGTCCAAGTTTGGAGCATTGTGGCCAAATATTCTACACTCTACAATTATTTGAAACTCCATGGCAGAATTCAAGTTTGCATATAATTAGCATAGTGGGCAAAACGGTACCCGGGAGAAAATTCCCGATATCGGAGTGATGTTCCGTTGGCCCATCAATAAAATTGTCATTCCGTATTCCTTAGATATTGTCCTGTCATTTTATGCTCTTCAGACAAATATAGCAGGGGGTGCAACGAATCGACTTTTTCGGAACTGGCTCCTAGACTATAAACAGAGGATATTATATATTGGTTATCCGTCTTAAACAGCGTCACAGAATAAGGAGTATTGTGTCCAAGAGGGTAGCAAAATGAACGGATGTCTTAAACAAGTTCAGGGTTTCAAGGGCTCAGCCGCACCAACCCACCCAAGCTTCCGTTAAGTATCTTCCCCTCCCCGCGGAAATAACATTACACGGTAATAAGTTATTCTCAATATCAGTTAACCGTTGAAATCCAGGAGTATCAGTTGTTTATCGAGTGCAACTTTTCGAGCTGGAATGATCTTGAACATAACGCAGTTGTTCAAACCATCGCGGTATGCATCTTTGCTGGCTTGTCAATCTTGGTAAACAAGACCTATGTCCGTTGCTTGTTTCCTTTGTATTTTACATCATTTTGATAATAACTGTTTTTGATAATAACTATTTGTCTCCTTCCTTCCTTCAAGAAAATTTCCATGCACTTCAGTTAAGTAAGGAGACACGTAACGTGCGTCCATTAAAGGAATCCCCGACTGTTGGAACAAGTTGCCGTTAAAGTGATAGAAAAATAATCTGAACCTAAAATTTATTGAAAATCGCGCAATATTATTTCAGTGTTAACGAAAAAACTGGCTACAAATCTCTGCCATTTTCGGTTTCAAATTACCCGCGCGCCACCATCTTGGATTTTATGACGTTTCATGGTTGCCCTTTTGTTATACAACAAAAGAGCTATTGTTTACTGACAATAGCGGCAACCACAATACGTCATATAATACAAAATGGCGGCGCGCGGGAAATTCAACCCCCAAAATGGCTGATATGTGTATCCAATTATCCCGTACAATTGAACGTTTTTCCAATTTATTTCAACAAATTTTCAGTTTAGACAATATTTCCAACAATTTAACAGCAATTTGTTCCAACAGTAGAGGTTTCCTTTAAAACTAAATTAGTTTTATTTCCTTGCTTACCTGAATCCAGACCTTGATTCAAAGTACCAAAATCAATTTTGACATTACTCCAGATGTGGGAAAGTGAGACTTGTATCGTGATATTCTTGTATTCTCCAAACGAAATGTTGGTAAAACGTTTGTGGAAGGATGAAACCCGTCCATGTAGGGCAAAGACCTCTGTTCCATTTCCGTCAAAAATTTTGATGTATTCACTGCGACAGAACATGAAAATATTATGTCAGCACTCACATATCGTATCTTATCTTTGGAGGGAAGAGTGTATGATTAATAACCCAAGCTTATTCTCATATACAGGTATATGTGTCTATCAATGTTTCAATCTGTGACTAAACGAGGATCCAGAAAAAATTGGAGTTATATACCTCCTGTTGAGTTATGCCTAATGTTTACTTGGTTATTTTTGCTACACCTAATTATCTTCCAGAGAAAGATACAGGAATTTTCTGTCCATGGAAAGTGTTCAAACGTCACTGCCAGATATGGCTTGCGTGCGCGAGGATCGGAAAGGTTATATTAGCGAATTTAAACACGTTCAGTGGCCGAACGAGAAACCAACTGATAAAATGATTTCTGGCACAATGGTTTCTTGTCTACATAATATTTCTCAATGCTCGGTATTTATTGACAGTCGCCCTTAAACTGAAGTTCGACCATCCCGTTAATTTGGTCACCGTTGATGGTCAGATTAACTCGGAAAGCTCCATTCAAGCAAACTGGTACATAGACTGAAAAACAGTCGTATTGTTCGCGTTGGTCTGTCAAACGAATGCGCACGGTCTTTGAACGAAAGATGTGGAGCGAGTGCCACGCTTTCTTTCGGCGCTTCGCGCCTTGCGTCCAGCGATTTAGAGAAAACACGACTGTTTTGCAGTAACACTGCTTTGTTATAGTGCCATTTCATGTTTGTGTGACGTTTGCCTGAATGACGTAACTTGTAGTTTTAAAAGTGCTAAGGCTTCCAGAGATACCTTTCGCAGGTATTTTCTTGCAACGTTATGTTTAAAATATTGTTACTTACAAAAGCAGCAACAAACGCAACGTACCTAATGTCGGTAAAGAATATTTGATGAATCGAAACAATGGCGACTGCCTGATCTATGCCAGAGTGTCCAATTACCCAGTTACAGTGTGAGTCGAATTTACTTGTATATCTGACATCCAGTGTCCCAAAAGATTGGTTTACATTTTCAGTGCAACCTAAAAATAAGAATAAAAATAACCAGTTAGATCAACAATCGGAAAATAACACTATCATGTGAGAAACCTTCACTTGATGTCTTATGGATTGGTTTGGGTGTACTAGTATACGATGAACCAGAATCTCGATTCGTATCACATACAATGTATTACACTTGACATCTGAAAGGATTAATGTTTTAAAATTTGACATCTAAGAGAAAGTTTACTACTGAAAAATACAATGAACGTTAAAATTACTTCGACTAAGATGAAATAAGATATGTCAAACACACCTTGACATATCCCGGTGGTGATAGATACGTCGTCAATGGCAATGTCGCCCCGGAACTCTGTTCCCCTAATTCCCTCGAACGTAACCTAAGTACGAGGAAAAAAAGATATAATTATTCCATGTGTTAACCTTAACCGTTCTTTATATGTACTTCGCGCGACCTGACGTTCAACTCAGGTCTCCCACATTTAAGGCAAGCACCCTAACGACTCTATCCACTAGATCAGCTGAGCGGTATAGAGCCTGTCTAAGATATGTAAATTGTGGGCAAATGAGTCACATATTATTACTAGTATTATTACTTTCATTGTTTTGTTTTATATGTTTTGTTTATACTTTAACTGTACATGTTGTAATTCAGACGTAAGCAGGCCTAAAAAAAATAAGCACAGAGCTAATAAATACAACTTACTTTGCTTTGCAAATTCATGGTAATCTTGGCCTTGAACCATTCTTTGCCTTGGTTTCCTGATTTAGTAAACACTCTCGTATTTCCATTAAATACATTGAGAGTATTTATGTCATCTCCGCGCATGTGATAATAAAACGTTAAGCAGGATAACTTCCCAACATCTGAGCTCGACACTGAATATTCCAGTTTGGCGTTATCCCTAAACACACGGGGCCGAGATGTCTCGATATACATGTACTTTCCTGCAATAAAATATAAGAGCTGTTTGTCAGTCGACGATGGTGTTATGTCTCTGGTCCTTGAAACTAATTGGTCAATTTCGCAGTGATATCATTGGCTGCTAAAACTCGCGCAAAATTCGTAAACAGCGATATTGGTTACTGTTGCTGTCAGTTTCGCAGTCCATCTGTTATTATACTAGTCACAGTCACCTTTGTGCCGGTCAAAGTCAAATTCAAAGTACATTTAAAAATTGCAAATACACAAGTCCAAGTAATGTATTATGCTTCCATAAATATAGCAGGAAATTTTCTTCATTTTTCGTTAAAAGCCAAGCCAACCATTAATATGTATTTATACTCAACAATAAATTAAAGTTCTAAATTGTGCGTGATTACCGTATTTATCTTTTTCGTATCGACTAGGGGTATGATATATTATAATAACTTCATCGGGCATTGTGGCGTATTTTGCGCGCTAAAATGGAGATTTAAGCCCGCTGCTCTGAGCCAATCAGACACAAGAAAATAACGTAGCCAGCCAATCAGAACTGGAAACCATTCAACTGTTCGCGCCATTTTCTTTCTGACAGCAATTCAAAGAGCTAGCCGTTTGACTCGATGCCATCTGCAACTGCAAAGCTATTGTGTGTGAGCTTTATATTACGACAGAATGACTGAAAAACCGTCGCTAACGAAGATGCAAATGATCAGCCTTCTCAGTACAGCTAGTTGAAGAGGACTTAGTCGAGGAAGAATCCATACACGGCGGCGAATTGAATGTAAGTTTGTCTTCGTCGAGCGAAACGTACCCGTTCAGTTCAGGGGAAATATTTTATGCCAAATTGCCAGTTCAGTAATTGCAGAATTAATTTTAACACTTCTAAATGACTATTTCTTTGCTGTTTATGGAATTCTGAAATTTTTCCTTTCAAGAGAACTTTAGAGCAAATATTATTTTGACGAAGTTTGCGGGTTATGCAAACATCTACAATGAAATAAACGCCGACGCGACGCCGGCAGTATTCAATATATCGCTTACTGTCTTTGGTTCCTTTTCTAAATGCCCTCTGAGCCTGAGTCGGGCCAAAAACATATTTACGCCCAAGAACATCAACTCTTTTGTTATATATTTTGTAATTATCTTGAGGGATTTTCTCTCAAAAATACTATAGTACAAAATTGCCCACTGTCTAAAATGATGATTGTAATCAGTAGAAATAGTAAAAGAAGTCCTGCATCATGCAAAGGTTTATAAATCAATCCTTAAGACAGGTAGCATAATGGAAGGCTAGTGACACAAGTTATCATTTATTTCGAGATTTGTAAAATAACACGTGCATATATATATGTGTTATTTGCCGGCCGGGAGGTCCGTATTGAGAAAAACTGTGTCAGAGGTCTTGAGTACGGCCCGAGGCAGTAGGCCAAGGGCCGTACTCAAGACCGAGGCCGGCAAATAACGTATTAATTATTTTCCTATTAAGGTTTGATAATGCTACGCGCGCGCGTATTCCTTTAGCTGATCGCAAGGTCGCTATAAACTACGGAAGAAATAAAACTTAATCCAAATAACAAGAAACTCAGACGATTGATTTTTACACCGGAATTACAGAAAGGTAGAGGTGAACTGAGAACAGATGATGGAAACTCAAACAGAATTTCACCACTAAGCAGCTGAAATGAGAAGCTATTTAAAATTTAGCACAAAATGCAAAAACCATTCAAAGTCCGGCACATCCGCAAAATCTTCCATTCTCTTGCGTTAATATAGTACCATGAAAGCATTTTCCGAGCAAAACTGTTTCCTCAGTTTTCTACAATTTCATATTAATCTAATTCTTGCCATTCGGTGGCAATTTACAATTTTCATTTTATGCGAAATCTTGACAAACTGTATTCATGCATTCAGTTTTCAACGGACACAAGGCCGTGATTTATACGAGCCGAGAATTATTTTCTAATCTACCGGTAATCAATAAGTTTTTTCTTGAATGAAAGTTAATTAATGGTTGTTTCGGAAAAAGGAGAAACGAAAAGCAAACAAGTAAAGCTAAGGAATTGAGTCTAAACACGTAACTAGAGAGCGTGAAAGTAATTTCCAAAAACAACATCACAATTCAAATTCTCTCGGTGAAAATCAAATGAACACTCGCCTTTTTGAAGTAATGCAAGCTCTTTATTCCACTGCGTAGTTCTCCATTCACTTGACAACGATAAGGGAGCAATATAATGTGACAAATTCAGTAAAAGCTTCTTCGCATCGACCTTCACGCGTTGCTGAAATCGCTTGGGCTGTTGGGCAGCGTAGGCCTGGCGGCAAAGTAATTTGATATGTTGACCGTGGGCAAGATGGGAAAATCTTGCCCGCTCTCGGAACCAATCAGATTGCAGGATTCGAGAGTTCCGCCCGCTCGCGCTCTCAGAAAAAAATAAAGTGTGTTCTTTTAAAAGTTCTTAAAGTATTTTAGCTATCGTCGTAAAAGCCACCTACTCTTCCTGACATCCTTACTGGCAGGAGTCATCAGTAAATAAACAGGTTATTAAACAAGTCCTTCAGGTGAGATCTGAGACCCATCAAAGAATTGGAATTGAATTCGGTTAGAGCGACACAATTTCACAGCGAAAAAATTCCACCAAAGCTTCAAAAAGCTAGACAATTTAATAATTGCAATGGGAAAGAGTAAAGGGTTCAGTTATAGCTAGTTTTCAAAGTTGTCCATGTAACTCACCGTATCCCCCATGGTCAGAGTTGGTCCTGTATCAACAGAGGGGGTCGATCCGTACAGGTTTGTCCAATCAAAGTCATCCTGATTATAATTTTGTCTCCAGCCAGAACACAAACCATAGTCAAAGTTGCAACCTAAGTACGTATACAGAGTAGAATGAATAATTTGAACATTATATTTTTTCACATATACTTATAGCTACCTATGAAACGGCTGCAGTAAATGAAGTTCCATATAGTAAACTTAGTAGTAGGATTTATGAAAAAAAATATTTAAAGGGCTAATTTTTTTGAAATACTTCAACAGAATAAAAAAAAACCCCGAACGTCATCATAAGGGTAAAGACCATCCGCGTACATGCTCCATTTATATTCTAGGCAATAGACCGTTTTCATTATGACGTCACACGCGCAAAGGTTGCTGGTACAAAACGGGCTAAAATAACAAAATTGTGTGATTTTAAAAAATTTGGTCGCCTCCAGGGCAACACTTCGGCTTCTTGAAGATTGGCGAAAATTTGGCAATTCGCAAAAAAATTGGCAAAAAATTGAAACTGGGGGTCGCACTGTATTTTACGATTTTTACGTTACGTGTTGGCAGATTTCACACCTGAATAAACAAAATTGGTCAAAATTGGCTGTAGTGCGACCCGTACCTAAGCCCTTAATACGGACAACGGACACTTTCCGCTCTCATACAAAGTTAACCTCGCTTATCTGTGCACTGTATATTTTCATTTGTCATGACATGTTTGACAACTGTCTTCCGGTGTTTGACCCTTGTAGACCTAAACGTTCTCTTCTCACTGTGCTCACACAAAAGTAGCCTGCGTGACAGGCGTAGCACAAAAGTTTCACTTCCTTGGCCTTTATTGTAGTCATTAGACGTTGCTTAATACGGAGGCGTTTTCAATCACAGTCAAAACAAAGGGATTTGACTTCACGAAAGTAAGAAACCTGAGAAACCGAAAAAAAACCCTGCCCTGGGGGGGCACTCTCTTATATACGCTATATAGGAACGTGCCGCTGGACAAGGTATGGTTTTTAAGCAGTTTGGTCTGGAACAGGGTATAACAAACAACAATTTTGGTCTGGAACAGGGTATCAGTTCCTAGAAGTTGGCACAAGTATCGTTAATTGTTACTCTGGATTATGTTAGGCAGACGAATCGAAACGCGTAGGAAAGAAGCTTTACAACTGCTGCTTACTAGTTTAGCCTTTTTGGTTAGAAAAAATCGTCTGGAACTGGGTATCTTTTTTAACATTTAGTGTGGAACAGGGTCGCAAAATTAGCGTTTTGTAGTCTGGTGCAGGGTAAGGGGTTTTATAGCCCAGCGGCACACCCCTACCCAAATGTTTTGGGAGTACCGCCCCCCCCCCCCCCCCCAACCACACCGGGCTTCGCTCCTCGCGCGTGACGTGACTCTGCTCATATCATAGCTAACTGGAGGGGGTAATTACAGTACACTACACGATTCACGTTTAACGTAACAAATTTCTCAGGTCACTTTTAGCAACACTGCTCTCGTAAACTAGCTCTCCGACTTCTCAGTTACGGACAACAAACTCTGTTCAGTTTATCTACCTTCATGTCATTTTGATCAGTACAACTAACAAGACTTGAAACACAAGCTAATTTGAATACAATCACCCACTGTTTTCTTAAAACAACGTAAACTGTGCTCAAATGAGATGATCTTATCTTTCGTCTACATACCAAGATTTAATTGGTCTCGATATTTCTCACAAACCAAGCAGATAAGTTCGTCTATAATTTTAGAAGATATTTTCATATTAAAATCATTCCTCGTTTTGAAAATATCATTTTGTCACGATGTCCAACTCCCGAAAGTGCGGTGAATTAATTTTTTTCTGCAATCCAGTACGCGGCTTTGATCTTTGTCACAACAGCATTCGCAGCATTCATGCTGACATAACAAAATTCTCAAATCACTCATCACTCATACTCTTCTGATTGTCGTCATACAGTTTTTAAACGATATTAATTAAACATGTAATATCTTTGTTTACACAGCAGCATTCGCGCTGACATAACAGAATCTAAAAATAAATTGCACATCAGCCTTTCAACAACTGAAGCTCTGGAAGATTTTCAAAGAGTTGTAAATTCACGCTAGCATAACAAAATTATTTGGTCCCTCAGCAATATTTTCTTCTCTGACTTCACCCCTCGCGCGTGTGACTAAATGAGTCTATCGCAACCCAAGGCTTAACGAATATCAAGTTTTACCTGTAGAAATTTCATTTATCTCTTCAGTTATCAATTGCTCGTTTTATACTGTTTCATCACCCTTTAAACAATTGAAGCTGTGTCGGAATGATTTTCAAAAACTCTGCGGCTTCACCCCTCGCGCGTGAGGCTTAAACGTAAGTCTCCTTGAAGCCTAGCCAAGCAAATACAGCTCCCACATAAACATTACTAACTAGAAAAAAAAAATTATCCGTCCTTCTTAGTAAATATCTTAATTTAACCTATTCCCTTTTCAGCAACTTATAATATTTATTATCTTTATTTCAGGAAACTTCAATAACGATAGTACAACTCAAGCAAATGAATTGTGCGAAGGACTCTAAAAGACCAGCGGTTTCTCAAAAAAGCTTCCACAATGTGGTTCAACCAAACGCGACCCTGTTCGTGCAGTTGTTAAAGAAATACACCTACGTAAATAAAAACATTTAAAAACAAACGTGTACGCAATTTATCTCCATATAGCTCACTAAATATGCCAATCTTCTTTTAAGCATTGCACTTGACACCACTGTCAATGAAGCGAAACAATCGAACAATGCCATATCATGTTCAGTTATTCAAAGAATTGTTACAAAAAAGTCTTACGAAGGAATGTTACAAAGAATGCTGCGACGACGACAATAATGGCCACTTGCGCAAGCGCAGTAGCCATAAAAATCACAAAATAACACATTTACCTCGTAAGTTAAAGACAAACGTAAGGTGTTTACCTATTTAATCCTCGGATGTTGACCCTGCACCATTTTTCCGAACATCAAAACTGACCATTTTTTAAAAATTATCCACACTTTGGAAAGTAATAAGTTAAGAGCATTAAATCGGTCAGCGTTGAAACACAAACTAACAGGCAAACAAACAAACAACAAACAAAACAACAAACAAACAAACAAACAAACAAACAAACCAAAAACAAACAAACAAACAAAGAAACAAAAAACAAACAAACAAACAAACTGCCGCTTGTTTAAATAATAATGATAATAATAATGAAAAATTTATATAGCGCCATTTCCCATAGGTTCAATGGCGCTGTACATAATTGAAATTAAGCAACTAACTAACTAACAAACTAACTAACTAACTAACTAACTAACTAACTAACTAACTAAACTAACTAACTAACTAGCCTACAATACAAGAAAACTAAATAAATAAATAAATTAAAAATTAATTAATAAATGAAGAGAGGGGTGAATAGTTAACAATACCTTATTTGAAATTGCTTAAATTGCAGACACAAATGGGAGGATCATTTCTTCACTTTACACCCTGATCGTGATTTCATTCATATTAATCACTTATCAATATGAACCAGATGGAAGCAAGAAAGGCTTGTGGGTGCATGAACTACTTGAAAAGGAAGGCTTAAAAGTCGATGGACCTAAACAGAAAGGAAGCCTATTTATGAATTAATGTTATGGAGGGAAAATATTCAAAGCACCTGGTGATGTAGATGGAGGTAACGTTGGATATGTAGTGGGACCATGGCAGCTTCCACTGCTAATCGAGACGTCATCGATGGCCAAGTCACCCGTATAAGACGATCCTACTATTCCTTCAAATGTCACCTAGAGAGGAAAAGAGTTGTTATCGTGTTATTTGATATAAATGTGGGAAAGAACTTAAGAAAATACCTACCCTCCTCCCCCCCCCAAAAAACAACAACAACAAAAAACAACAACAAAGAAACAAAGAAACAAAGAAATAAAGAAACAAACAAAAACAAATAATGATGATGTATTTTAGATTTGGATGAATTATTTGCTTTAAAATAAATAAGTTTAAAATGTACTAACTGAACTAAGAGCATGCTAGTCAGCTGCAGATGGATGTTGCATGCAGTAACATAAACTTCGTAGTTACCTATTTAGTTTCAAGAAAAAGGACGACTAGAATTTATCCCTTATTGTACTGTCCATTTGGCCTCTTATGAAGCGAGGTCAGGGAAAATGAAGTATTGAGTGGCAGAAGTTGAAAAATCGATTTCTTTCATTTTTTGCTCATAAATAACTATATATTAGGTAGAAAAGAAACTTGATGTAGTTTGTTTCCGCCAGAAGCCCTTTTATTTCGAGAAAAAATAACAAAATCGGTTTTCGCGTTCGGACACTGAAAATGCTTAAAGTTGAAACCTAAAATATGCGACTATAAACTATCCTCGCGTTCGCAAACCAAACCATACAGAGAGTTTTGGACACTTTCTAACGACAGAAAAACTTTTTTTCATCCACTGGATGACAATTTCATGGCTGTAGAAAAGTTTACCATAATGAAACAATTCAATAATAAGGGAGAGGTATTCACACAGAAACCGTCATTCGGTAGACACTTTCTATGGCATAACTCATCATGTGGTATAACTCCAAATTTTCTCAATCCTCTCTTAATCACACATTTAAACATTGATATAAAACATACCTGAGAATTGGCTTAGGTTATTTAGTGCATTCTCTTGTAGACAGTATATAAGTCAGCCAATATTTCGATGTACTACCAAATAACGTATTAACGGGTAAACATTATTTTGTTTCGAAACAAAGCAAAGCAGCTATATAAAGACAAATATTCTCTTGTTTCTCCTTTCTTGGTCAGTGATTGTCTATTATAATAGTCCTTTCCTCGCCAAAAAACTGAGAGCCAAGAGTCCACAGGATCGATTTGTTTGGCTGTTCGAGCTCAATTGCTGTGAAATATGCAAATTACTCTGGCAATAATTCTATTGGCGTTACCAGACGCCGTGACTAAAGAAGTCGACTGCGCAGACTCAATCTAAACGAATTTGCATAATTTGCATATTTGGATGTCACGTTGAATCACGTAGTAGATCAGAGCGAGAATTTATATGCGTTTCGAACAGGCTAGAAAATTCGATCCAGCTTCGCTTCTTTCTCTCAACTTTTTGAGAGAAAAGTGATTTTATAATAGGAAAGCAACAGGAGCTTAACAAGCTTCTTCCGTGCGTTTCGAAATTGCATGTTGACACGAAGTTATGGGCGAATTGTCAAAATGTGCCAGAATTCGATGCTGTATTCGAGAGACTGCCTTCAATAACCCAAGCCAATTTTCAGGTATGTTTTAGATGAATGTTTTAAATGTGTGCTTAAATAGGATTGAGGGAATTTGGAGTTATAACACATGTTGACTTATGCCATAGAAAGTGGCTACCAAATTTGAGGTTGTCGTAAATTTATCATCCTGTTAACGAAAAATAGTTTTTCTGCCGGTAGAAAGTGTCCAAACTTCTCTGCTCTGTTTGGTTTGCGAACGCGAGGAGAGTTTATCGTAGCGAATTTCAGGATTCAATTTTGGACATTTTGAGTGTCGGAAAGCGAAAACCGATTTTCTTATTTTTCTTAAAAGAAAACGGCTTCTGGCGGAAACAAACTACATCAGGTATATTTCCTACCTAATGGGTATTTATGAACTTTTCAACTTTCACGAAATCCAGATTTTGCGTGTTTTCACATATTTCAGGATAATAAAAGCGTGGGAGGTGCCCTGGGTACAACAAGGCTTACCACATTTCTTAAATTGTGCAAATAATGGCATAGGGTTAATGGCGTTGGAAACGTAGATCAACAAATTACGGGGAATGGTCCGTTTATAACTTACACTGTTAGCCAAATAGATGGTTCTCTCAGCTTTTAACCAGTAGTTACCACGGTTTCCTGACGTTCTGAATACTCTCGCATTTCCACTGACGACAGTGAGAGTTCCCATAGAGTTCCCATACATGTGATAATAGAACGTGAGACAAGACAGCTCTCTATTGCCAGACACAGAGAGCTTGAGCTTTGCGTTATCACCGGCGACTCGGGGGACGGATGTCTCAATGTACATATAATATCCTGTCAGGGGAAGTTAGATAGAAACAGTAGCTGATAATGATATGATCAATAGGATGATCCCTCAATAAACAAACTAGTCGTATAGCAAAGAAAATAATTAAAAAACGCGCGCTATGATTGGTTTAGAAGTCGTTTTGCATCAGGCTACAGTACTGTGTTAATTTAATGCAAACTAAGTTCGGAGCATTACGGGGCTTTTCCGGGCGAAAATGAACGAACGTTCGCTTCAAACGACATGTCAGAAGACCATTGTTTTGACTGCTGCGAAAGCTTTGCCTTGCGAAACTCCGTTCTAAATAAGTTGACAAGTTTATGCTGTACATATTAATAAATATATCATTTCTAGCAATAAATCAACTTACCTGATCCGCTAGTGTGATCCGACGAGGGTCCTGTATTGGAAGATGAAGTTGAACCGGCACGACGTGTCCAGTCAAACACATCTGAGTAGGACTGTTGCCAGCCGGAACACAAACCATAGTCAAAGTTACACGATGTTACAACTGGACCTGAAGTGGCTGGTACTAAAGTGGGAACAAAAACCCCAGTCATCTTGCTTATGATCCACGACTTTAAGTAACGGATGTTGGCAAACACCGTATATTTTGTGGCGCATGGCATTGCTGACCAGCTGGTAGCTCCCTCCAGATACCAGTTACCACCGAGCTCGCAAACAAGCGGCCCTCCACTGTCACCATTACAAGCGCTCTCTCCTCCCTGATCTTTTCCAATGCATAACATGGAGTCATCTATTTTGCCAGGATACTTATTCATGCAGCGTTGTTTTGATACCAGAGGTACATCAACCTGCATCAGCTCGTTGGGACTGCTGCCCTGGGAGGATAGTCTTCCCCAACCGGTTATCCAGCACATTTTGTTAAGATTATCAAATGGAAGCTGAAAGTTATCATCTGACAGGCAAACAAGTCCAACCCCTTGCCGAGTTTAGCAGGTTTCGATAGCTGGAGAAGGGCGATGTCGTTGCTCCACCTATTTGGTATGTTGTATTTTTCGTGCTGGATGATTTTTACAACGTCGAAGTTCTGCTCCGTTCCAACAGTACCATAAGATCTGTAATGAGCTCCCAATCTAAAATGCCATCAAGGTTATAGTGTAAATATATTGCTATTCTTTTAAACAAACACAGAACGTATTTTTGCAGTAAATCACATATACAGATTGTAAGGTACTGAAAATTCCAAAGCTGTTGATTCCATTTTTTAACCATTTATGTTGATTTTGCAAGCTAATTTTTCAACCTGGGCGAACACTTTCCAAGGAAGAAGGCGAGATAGATTTTGGAGGAATTGAAATGCGTGTTTTCGGACTATGCTGGGGCACAAAAATGTGTTGTTTTTATTTGATGTTGCTTAATTCTACCTAAAGGCAGGAGAGAGGGGATGGGGAGGAGTGAGGGCGAAGTCCTGTTCTTAAAGTAATGTTTGATGGCGCGACCGGAACTACAACCCCCGTTAATCCGACCACCAACGGGCCACCAAGGAAATGACTGACAGAACTCAGTCTAGTTCGGGACAAAAGAAAGTGGTCGTATTAACGAGGTGGTCGTAAGGCGGGGTTCCACTGTACTAACGAGATCCCTCTCTCTCTTGGGAACATCGCACTTATTGATCGAGGATATTAGTCCAACTATTATCGACAGGTTAATAATATATCTTCAACTACGATAAAACCTTGCTCCTTACTTTACTTTGACGGATGATGCGGACTTTCCCTTTATGCAGTGGGTCGCCGTGACAACCCAAAGAGGATCTATCAAAGAACCTCCACAAAACTGTCTTCCAATACTGTCCCGCAACATTGCCTGCCAAGGCCAGCTGTTAACTGGTGGCAATTGTACCACCAACAATGCGGGTACTGCTAGGCCGAAATCCACAAGAACCTGAAATAGAACCACATAAAGTTTGTCAAATTATCTACCGTCTTGCCGGATGCTTTTAAAAATTACCGAATTCAGTAGAAATGATAAGGGGAATTCAAATATGGGTCAAATGAGGTGTTTTGTAACTTGGTTACTTCAGTAGAACTATGAAAGGGTTTGCTTGATTGTCTTAACAGAGGGTCTTAAAATAACGGGTAAGATCAAGCTGGCTGTGTTCAACATGAATCGTCTCATTGGGCTGTGACGTTAAGCCGATAGCGTTGTCTCCTTCATCGTACATGTCAATTGGAAGGGGACGCAAAAGAATCAACGACACTATTCGAAAAGGCTAGGGCACGAAGTTCCTGGTGTCGTGCTAAGGCCTCATACGTATGTGATTGTGTTGTCCGTTAGAAGTCAACTGCCTTCTGCCTTCACTAGCCTGCTTTATCAGATAAACAAATAAATAAATAAACAAACAAACAAACATCTTCCAAATCGGAGACCAATCAATCAGATTTTTTTACACAGTTCCCGAAGCCGTGAAACAGGGAACAGCCAATCAGACGTGAATTAATTTTGAAGCTAGTGAGCCATATAAATAAGTAATTTAAATCTTCCTGAGCTAATAGTTACTATTCAAAGGGTTTAGAATTGCTTATTTAAAACATGACTTAACACGCATAAGCGCATTAACGACGCAAATTTTTCTTACTGTTTTTAGTCGTAGCATTTACTGTCAGAGTCCTGTAAGGTCGGCCAAGTTCATCCACTCCAAAAACATCTACTCTGTAATTTGTTGAACGTCCAAGTCCACCAACTTCAGTATTTAGTGTATTTTCTTGTGCAATTCGTTGGATCAATGCATTTCCGTTGGTTCTGTTTAAGCGGATGACGTAATAAAGAACTCTGTGGTTAAGTAGACTGGTTAGGTTTGTCCACTGTATTAGTATACTTGTGCTGGTGATGTTATCCGCTGACACAGTCCAGCCAGGGAGTACAGTAGCTGGAATAGATAGTATGCTAACCAGTCAGAAACTAGTCCAGTCCCTGAACTCTCTCTTTACCCCGCCCTATATAGGGTCTGAACCCAGCAGGTTCCAGTCCCTAGTGGCGGGGTTAAGAGAGAGTTCAGGGATTGGACTAGTCAGAAACAAGTCCTTAAAACAAACAAACAAACAAACAAATAAACAAACAAACGAACAAAAAAGGACAGAAATAGAATAACAACAACTCTCGGTACCAAAACAAAAAAAAGAAGACGAAGAAGGAGAACGAAGGAAGGAACGAAGGAACAAAATAACTAAGAAAATCAATAATTATTTAAAGAAATCAAAAAGCGCCCAAATGAAAGAACTATTAATGCTCTATTTGTTGTCGCTTAAGGGATTTTAACTCGTCCAGAGCTATCTAAAGTACGGCAGTCCTCTATACAAAGCGAGGTCGCCATAACCCTTTGTTGTTATTTTATGTTTTCAATATTGTTATCCTATGTTGTTCCAAAAAGGTATACAATTATGATGCATTGTGACTTGAATTAACGGAATATGAAGTACTGTATATATTTTTAGCTGCGATACTTTTTAAAGTCTTGTTATTTGAAAACGCCGCTTTACGCGTCAAGTAATTAAAATGATATTTAAAAGAAAGGCAACATTTAAGTTTTGCTATTTACGTACCTGAATTAAGACCAGTTTGTAAAACCAGGAACTGAACTCTGACCCGGCTTTTCAATTTGCTCAAGAGGATATTAACTGTAATGTTGCTGGATTTCCCGAACGGAACTTCGACAATATATTTTTTAGAACCACTAGGCCAGCATCCCGTCTGGTAAAATTGCACAGTTCCACTGCCGTTGGAAATCTTTACAAACTCACTAGAATAAAATATAAACGAAATTAGTTCGGTTTGATCAGAAGCGTCATGCACAAAGCTACACCAGTATTTTTTTCATTCGCTGCACAGATATATTTTGCAAGTGAACGTTCCGGTACAGCATTAACACAAACAAACAAAAGTTATAACTAAAAAAAGCTTGGTAGTTTCTCATGAACCAGAGGAAAAACTGCCCGTAGTGTATCTTTATATTAACTTAGAATTATTTAATTACCCGCAATAGTCAAAATCCAGCTTCTGGAAGAGAAAGAGGGCCACTGCGTGAGTTACACCAGTATTCCCTATTGTCCAGTAGCATAATAAGTCATGATGATTGTAGTCTGTGTGCGTAACGTCTATGAGCCCAGCAGATTGGTTTGCAGCGCTGTTGCAAGCTGAAAATTGTAATGTTGATGAACAAATAACATCATATGTAAACAAAACAAACTTTCAATCCGGAACAATTTTAAAATAATCGAATATATAATGCAGAATTTTATAACATTTTGGTCATATAACGCGCGCTCTGATTGGTTATAAATGTTTGCATTATTTTATAAAAAAAAAACCTTTCGAATTCTCCAAACTTTTTCTCGTGTCCACACCAGGCTATGTAAACACGCCAGCAATTTAATTTAATGTTACTGCGCAAGTCAGGCGGATCACTGTTGGCCGCTCCACCGCTGGACAAGGGCAACGAGGACTCTGGGAACGAGATTGTCTCAAGGCATTCTCGGAAATCGCGAAATCTGCTTGGTTGAATAGTTGGCGACTGACGATTTCAATTGCGGGAGCGGGCACCCTTGGCGATTGCATGCTGGCGAATTTTATCGCTGATTTCTGATATGCCAGATATCGGCGATTTTGATCGCAGGTCGCGGCAATCAAAATCGCTGTCGAAATTCGCCGTCGCTGATGGCGATTTTCGCCGATCGCCGCGACGAGCGTATAAAATCGCCTAGTGTGTCGGTGCCTTAAGCTTTTGTTTTTGGCCTGTGAAACAAATACCTCGACATAGATATTAAGAATCTCAACTGGCAGGAGGCTGGCCAGTTTGCTCAGTATTTGCAATGTGCAAGGCACGGCCGAGAAGTTGAACTCGGGATTACCGATAACAAATCCAGCTAGTGACAGTACATTTCGTTCAGCTTGTGGCTTTAATTGGGATTATTTGCGCTTAATATAAGTACATTGGTTTTGGTTTATGAAAGTCATTTAAAACTGATCTACCTGTTGTTATGTAGTAGCGGCAAGAACGTGGTCCATCTCTTTTTGACACAAAAGCGGACACGTAGATTACATAGCGCTTTTCTATGGCTTTAGTACCGTAAAATCTGCCCGTGTTTACATCGCTATCCTTGGATAGCGTCATAACTTTGCGTAATGAGTACAATATCGTTCCCAGAGCCCTCGTTACACTTATCCAGCGGCGGAACGGACAACAAGATACTCCGGGATAAAGCGTTTTGCCATGGCAGGAATGTTGGACGTCCGGTTTTACTACGCATATATGTGTCCCTTTAAACTGCTCGTTTTTCAATTTCCTTTTTCCAAATTTTACCTAAAGAAAACTGAATAGCCTCGTTGAATAAAGACTCCATGTTCGACTCCATGTCTCAAAGGGACTTTCGATTTTGGTGTGCATGTCATGGCGGAATGGTTTATCCCAGAGTACCTCGATTCTCTTTCCGCTGTATAAGGGTAACGAGGGCTCTGGGAACGAGTTTGTAAAGAGTAACATAGTAATTACGTTTGTGCGTATGTGCAAGGCATGCACATCAAATCCACATTACCCTTTAAGCATTCCACCAAGCTCCGGAAATGAATAAGGATAAGCTCATAAGAAACGATTATGCTCACCTATTGCAGAAGATGACTGGTTCTGTGTCGGTGCAATCGGTGAAACAAAGTCATGTATATTTTGTGACAGCCATGATTTAAAGTTCCGCACTTTGGAATACACACCAAACTTTCCAGCTTGGGCACATCCTCGACCCCAGCTGGTGACTCCCTCAAGATGCCATGTACCATTAGCCTCGCACACCAATGGTCCACCGCTATCACCCTGACAAGTATCGACTCCTCCTGCATCTCGACCTGCACACAGCATCGAATCGTCGATTTCGCCGGGATAAGCACTAGTGCAACGTTGTTTTGACACCAGTGGCACAGACGCTTGCCTGAGTGTAGTTGGTTGATAGCCTCCAGAATATAAAGTTCCCCAGCCTGTTATCCAACACGTTTTGTGAACGTTGTCAAAGGGAAGGTGATGGCTGGTATCGGGCATACAAACAAGTCCAACTCCTACTCCAAGATCAGCAGGACTCGCAAGATTAATTAGTGCGATATCATTACTGTATCTGATAGGATTGTTATAACTGGCGTGCATGATGATTTTTGCAACACTGATGTCTTGTTCGGTTCCAACACTGCCACTTGTTCTGTAGTGGGCTCCCAACCTTATCATGTACAAAATTAATGCATAAAAATATAAGCAATTTTATTACTTTCATCACCATCATCATCAACATCAACACCGTCACCGTCGCCACCACCGGCACCTTCTCTCAGACAGCCAGCTTTCCCACGGCTGCCAACCCCATGCCCGGAGCCCGGAGCCCTTCGAGCCCGTTGCTTTAGGTTTACATATCTATTTTCAGAACATGTTGGAAGGCTTGTTGGTTAGGAAACCGTCGATACGCATAATATGTCCGTTAGAATTAACTACTTTACTTGTGATAAAAATAAAAGACCATCAGTTTCTTACTTCTTTTCGGCATGTTTTCTACATATACTTAATTATTTTTGTTTCTCACTTTTATAATAATCACGTCCGATCTCGAAATATTCCTTGGGATGACAGCTAAAGTTGTTATTTTATTTCTGTTCTTTCTTTTCCTTTTTTACAGTGCGAAAAGAAAGCAAAATGCGAGGGAAATCGAGCGGCGAGCGACGAAGCCGCGAGATGATTACTACATTTCCGTTCGCACCAAGGATCTGTGGAAAAAATGACAGACTGCTCTCGATCTAGGTTGTCAGAGTACATCGATAATTATACTTGGTTTTAAAAGGAAACTGTCTAATAGCTACCTTATTTTGACACTGGATGGCGTCTTCCCATATAGACAATGAGCTGCTGTCACTACCCAATATGGATGCAACAATGAACCGCCACAAAACTGTCGGCCACTACTGTCTGTCAACATCGCCTGCCATGGCCAGCTGTTGACTGCTGCAACTGTTCCACCAACGATGCGAGTGGCACCTGGCCGAGCTCCGCAAAAACTGAATCAATGAATAAAAATATAGGATAATTATATAACGCACTCGAGGTCAGTCATCATATAGTTTCCTTCGCAGCCGATTTTTTTTTGGTCGTTACGCAACACTTCTTCCCGCTAACGACTGTTTTTAAAAATGCGAACCTTTACTTTTGACCGTAGCGACTTTGACACCAATCGGAAAAAGGTGACAGTTACGGTTTGCCGAAAAGCTGTGATTTCAATTCTTGAACTAGAGGATGTATGTTGTACTATATAACTTTATTTTAAAACGCTAGGAACATACAAGTTACGGCTGATTTCAACGTGGGGCATTAGCCTAACTTATAATTATTTTTTTCTTTGACATTGTTTCATATTAGACATTTTTAAAGTAAAACTCGGCGCAACTTGCTCCGGTTATGGGAGCAAAATTGTGATTGGCTAAACCGCGGACAGAAATGCTGTTCTGGTTTAAGCGGCCGTTAGGGGAGATATAAGTTGCGTGGCGACCCAAATAAGTCAAACTTAGGGCTGCAAAGGTGATTAATAATCGTAGGGAGCTGCGGCGATTTGGCTAAAATTCGAGAAAAATAAACAACCTACCAGGGTTGCTCTGTGGGACTTTTGTTTTATATAATTACTGCAATGATGTTGAAAGGTGCTTGGTAACGTTCATATCATAACAGTTATAATAGTTTTAAAATCGAGAGATCCGGGCTCGAGCCTGTCGTGATGTTCTTGTGCAAGACACCTTAAGTGGAACATCCCAAAACTACCTCATTTATTATAGGATGGGCACTGTAAATACAATAATGCAGTTATATCAAACCTTTCTTTGTAGCGACAGCACTTTCTAAGCTCTTGTAGGGTTGTCCAATACCATCAACGCCATAAACGACCACTCGATACTTTGAAGATGGAGACATGCCTTCGATATTTGTAGCTGTAGCGTTTTCTGGAGCAATTTCCACGACCAATAATGTGCCTTTGATACTTTTCACTTCAATTATGTAATAAATTGCATCGATTCTTGTCCATTGAAGGGAAAAGCTATTGTGGGTAGCGTTTAAGATTGTCACATTCCACCCGAAACCAATATGGCTAGGTAAATAATAGACAAAGCACAAGTTAACAAATTACGAAATTCATTGCGAAATTAACCAAAATATATTAATTCAGTTGAAACCTAAAGTAGTACTAGAAGAAGTAGCAACAGTAGCAGCAGTAACAGTGACATTGACAGTAGTAGTAGTAGTAGCAGTAGTAGTAGTAGTAGTAGTAGTAGTAGTGGTGGTGGTGGTGATGGCGGTTGTGGTAGTAGTGGTGGTGGTGGTAGTAGTAGTGGTGGTAGTAGTGGTGGTGGTAGTAGTAGTAGTAGTAGTAGTAGTAGTAGCAGCAGCAGCAGTAGTAGTGGTGGTGGTGGTAGTAGTAGTGGTGGTAGTAGTAGTTGTAGTGGTAGTAGTAGAAGAAGAAGAATAAGCAATAGTAGTAGTAGTAGTAGTAGTAGTAGTAGTAACAGTAGAGACAGTAGATAGCAGCAATGGTGGCAGTAGTAGCGGTAGGAGTAGCATTTGAAGTAACAGTAGCATCAGCTGCAGTAGTAGCACTATTGGAAATAGACTAATTGTACTACTACTACTAATGGTATTAGTGGTAGTAGTAGTAGCAGTAGATAGCAGCAATGGTAGCAGTAGCATTTGAAGTAACAGTAGTAGCAGCTGTAGTAGTAGTAGTGGTAGTACTAGTGGAAATAATGGTACTACTAAGAGTAATACATTATTATTATGAGTTAAGGAGAGGAGCTGCAGTTAGTAAATCATTATTGTGAGTTAGGGAGAGGGGAGAGTGGTACTCCCTTATTATGTTTAAGCGGCAACGTCGTGTTTAACATGGTCTTCGTGTTTTCTAATTTTAGTGTTAATAGTTTAGGAGCCAAGTCTGAAAAGAGACCTAGAAAGTGGATTTCATTGCACCTCCCTGCTATATTTGTCTGAATAGCATAAAATGACAGGACAATATCTAAGGAATACGGAATAACAATTTTTATTGATGGGCCAGCGGGACATCACTCCGATATCGGGCATTTTCTACCGGGTACCGTTTTGCCCCACTATGCTAATTATATGCAAACTTGAATTCTGCCACGGAGTTTCAAATAATTGTGAAGTGTAGAATATTCGCCCGAAATACTCCAAACGTGGACACAGCATTAAATGTAGATTAATCTTGGATTTAAGCGTATTTTGGGGCTGTATCCACACGCTCCAAATCGAAAATAATCTCAGGAAAAGTTGTCGACCAGAGTTATGTAGCACGATGTTATCACATTTTGTCAACTAAAATGTTTTTTATATGCTAGACTCTTGGACTAAATTTCGCTCGATACAGCCTATCGACACAGTAGTAAACTGACTGCTAGTAGTAAAGTCGAATCAGGTATTCCAGCCACACTCTACAGATTCTTTCAAGTTCTTATTTCACGTAAGGATACAGAAAAAGCAACGGTACAGTCGCCAGTTAGTGTGGCGGACGAGAGGCATATCCGTGCCATTGCACAAGACATATATTGTAATGCATGTATCAACTCAACGTTAAAACACCGAAACATGTTGTCTTAGCTATATCTGTGCGCCACACGACTGGTTCCAAACGTACAGTTAGTTATAATGCTTAATCGTTTGAACATTGTTCTTCTTACGATATCATAGAAATCATGGACAACAGTATTGCAAATGAATTATCGCAAAGTCATAACAGAAAAGGGTTGGGACGCCCTCTAATATTACGCCTGGCCCGTTTATATAGGTTGCCGGAGATAACAACGACATTAAAGAGGAGACACTTGATGGACAGGGGACAACGTATGTCACGACTATAGTGTTGTTTCACAGAAAGCAGTCAAGGAAATATACCTAAAAGCTGTTCCATTTCTGGAGCAACTACATTGACATGGCGATGCTTCTTAGCAAGGTAAGGAACATAGTATATATAATTGTTGAGGTCAAGCGTTACATAAGATACTATTTACAAATATTAACTGAGTAGGAGGGTCAGATGGGAAAATATTTGGCGAAGCACGTGAGCCGGCCCGGATGGTGTGAGCCGGCCCGCGTGAGCCCGGGTGCGGGCGATGTAACATCCTTTGTTGATGGTTTTCGTAGATGGCTTCCTGAGTATATATTGCTGACATGAGGTTACTATCGACTCTGACGCCAGAAGTGCACCAATAATTTGAGAAGGGAAACCACGCCATCAGCAGATTGGAACAGCCATTCTCCCAGGTGTGGGCTAACATGGCGCTTGAAGAAATCGTGAATCTTGACAGCAAGACACGAGAGGGGATAGTTGACATTTCCAAGAATCCTGCAGCACTCGATAGGTGGTTTCTCTCAAGCCACGAAATGTCAGAAGTTACTGCAGCAATCGAATTGGAAGCCATAAAGAGTCAGGAGGACCGAGGAAGATTAGGGATGAGATGGATGTCCAGAAAATGGTAGCAGTCATAAAAGACTCCACGGTGAACCCCTTCGAACTGGCTTGGGAAGAGGAAGAACCAGCACCCCTTCTCAATATTTCGACTGGCGTAGTGATGCCACCTGAGAAAGCAGACCAACGTCTAGGCGCTAAACAGACGGAGACAGCCCGAGTGACAAATTTGCGTTCAAAAGGCTTGACAGCGACGTGCTGCCTTCTATAGGTCTCCATGCTATTACGCCGGATGTGACACAACGAGCGGGTTAGCTTCCATTGGCAAGAAGAAAGCACTGAAGGAACTACGCAGGCTTACGTATGAAAGAAGTCTTTGTGTAAAGATCCAAGACCTATCATCGCTAGAAACTAACGGCTGGGTAATAGAAAACGGCAAACTACTACCAACAATGATGACGGCAAATCTTTTAGAGCTGATCATCTGTAAAACGTATTAATGCAGCATTGCAGCATGCCGAAGAGACGACTTATGCCACTGCAAGGAAAATTGCATACCCTGCTCAGAAGCTTGCTTGTGTATGAACAACGAAGCCTGTCAAAACACTTTCCGCTTAGAGGAGACCAGTGATGACGATGGGTGAAGATTAGAAAATATCATAAAACCCTTCTCTTTTTTGGAGGATTAGAAGTTTGTGTTGTTGGGATTGTGCGGAGTGAGCCCAGGCATAGAGGATGCCGGAGAATGAAATGTCATAATTTGGTAATAAATCTTATAGATTTGCTGACTTTTTGGCATACATGTATATACATATGAGAGCCCTGAATCTGTTCTAGTTTTCATGTGTGACCAATACGAGAAAGCGAAAACGACCGTGCTGCCTCTTGAAAGAGTTCTTTGGCCAAACGTTTTGGAGCATTGTGGCCAATATTCTACACTCCACAATTATTTGAAACTCCATGGCAGAATTCAAGTTTGCATATAATTAGCATAGTGGGGCAAATCGGTACCCGGTAGAAAATTCCCGATATCGGAGTGATGTCCCGCTGGCCCATCAATAAAAATTGTCATTCCGTATTCCTTAGATATTGTCCTATCATTTTATGCTCTTCAGACAAATATAGATCGTTTTCAGTCACGTGACCACCTTACAATTGGCCGCCATATTGGTGCACATCACATGCACATGTAAACACGAAACACTAAGCTAAAAAATGGTTTTATGCTCGATTTTTGGCTGTGGGACCCAAAGTGTCCGTGATAAAGGAGTTTCTATGGCAAGAATACCTTCAGTTATAACTAATCAAGGTGAAGAAGTGAGGAAACTTTCCGAGGAGAGGCGAAACAAATGGATATCCGTCTGCGATCAGTAGAGAAGACCTCACAGACACCATTTTGGACTGGGAGCACGGCCGAGTCTGTGGCAAGCATTTTATCTCCGGAGAAGCGGCAAAACTGTGGGATAGTTACGATCCAGATTGGATTCCAACCCAAAATCTAGGTCATGAGAAATGTGATTCTGCCGAAAAGCTTCAAGCCGATCTAGAAGCTGCCGCGAAGCGAGATGAGAGAGCCAGAGATCGTGAGCTGAAAACGTGTTTCGGCAGAACATGAAATTTGGTTGTAGGCCTCGAGACTTCGGAAAGATTGAAATTGCTTTTGCGTGTAAAAGCTGGTCTCGAGAGCCAAATAGCAAAGCAAATCAGTCGATTCAACCGGCGGAAGGCAGTCGGGTTCGAAGCGTTTCCCTCTATCAAAACAGGATCGATTCGAATCGATCCCAATAGTCGAGATTTTCTTTAGATAGCGCTCTCCGACTTTTACATCCAGCTTTTAGCGTAATCAGATATTGGACATGGGACTATATTGTCTGGATTAGACGAAGGAATATAATTTTTTTCGCTAGAAGCCATTAAACTGGAAGGAATTATAATTTTGGACTATGTTTGCATGTATTAGTAGCTGAAACACGTGACTCAGATGTGCACCAACATGGCGGAAATTAATTCTGTGACGTCACGTGAAAAACGATCTATAGCAGGGGTGCAATGAATCGACTTTTTCGGAACTGGCTCCTGGACTATAAACAGAGGATATTATATATTGGTTATCCGTATTAAACAGCGTCACAGAATAAGGAGTATTGTGTCCAAGAGGGTAGCAAAATGAACGGATGTCTTAAACAAGTTCAGGGTTCAAGGGCTCAGCCGCACCAACCCACCCAAGCTTCCGTTAAGTATCTTCCCCTCCCCCGCGGAAATAACATTACACGGTAATAAGTTATTCTCAATATCAGTTAACGGTTGAAATCCAGGAGTATCAGTTGTTTATCGAGTGCAAATTTTCGAGCTGGAATGATCTTGAATATAACGCATTTGTTTCAAACCATCGCGGTATGCATCTTTGCTGGCTTGTCGATCTTGGTAAACAAGACCTATGTCCGTTGCTTGTTTCCTTTGTATTTTACATCATTTTGATAATAACTATTTTTGATAATAACTATTTGTCTCCTTCCTTCCTTCAAGAAAATTTCCATGCACTTCAGTTAAGTAAGGAGACACGTAACGTGCGTCCATTAAAACTAAATTAGTTTTATTTCCTTGCTTACCTGAATCCAGACCTTGATTCAAAGTACCAAAATCAATTTTGACATTACTCCAGATGTGGGAAAGTGAGACTTGTATCGTGATATTCTTGTATTCTCCAAACGAAATGTTGGTAAAACGTTTGTGGAAGGATGAAACCCGTCCATGTAGGGCAAAGACCTCTGTTCCATTTCCGTCAAAAATTTGATGTATTCACTGCGACAGAACATGAAAATATTATGTCAGCACTCACATATCGTATCTTATTTTTGGAGGGAAGAGTGTATGATTAATAACCCAAGCTTATTCTCATATACAGGTATATGTGTCTATCAATGTTTCAATCTGTGACTAAACGAGGATCCAGAAAAAATTGGAGTTATATACCTCCTGTTGAGTTATGCCTAATGTTTACTTGGTTATTTTTGCTACACCTATCCGTGAAATTATCTTTCAGAGAAAGATACAGGAATTTCTGTCCATAGAAAGTGTTCAAAAGTCACTGCCAGATATGGTTTGCGTGCGCGAGGATCGGAAAGGTTATATTAGCGAATTTAACACTTTCAGTGGCCGAACGAGAAAAACCAACTGATAAAATGATTTCTGGCACAATGGTTTCTTGTCTACATAATATTTCTCAATGCTCGGTATTTATTGACAGTCGCCCTTAAACTGAAGTTCGACCAATCCCGTTAATTCCACCACATTTTGGTCACCGTTGATGGTCAGATTAACCAACTCCATTCAAGCAAACTGGTACATAGACTGAAAACAGTCGTATTGTTCGCGTTGGTCTGTCAAACGAATGCGCACGGTCTTTGAACGAAAGGTCTGGAGCGAGTGCCACGCTTTCTTTCGGCGCTTCGCGCCTTGCGACCAGCGATTTAGAGAAAACACGACTGTTTTGCAGTAACACTGCTTTGTTATAGTGCCATTTCATGTTTCTGTGACGTTTGCCTGAACGACGTAACTTGTAGTTTTTAAAAGTGCTAAGGCTTCCAGAGATACCTTTCGCAGGTATTTTCTTGCCAACGTTATGTTTAAAATATTGTTGCTTACAAAAGCAGCAACAAACGCAACGTACCTAATGTCGGTAAAGGATATTTGATGAATCGAAACAATGGCGACTGCCTGATCTATGCCAGAGTGTCCAATTACCAGTTACAGTGTGGGTCGAATTTACTTGTATATCTGACATCCAGTGTCCCAAAAGATTGGTTTACATTTTCAGTGCAACCTAAAAATAAGAATAAAAATAACCATAGATTAACAATCGGAAAATAACACTATCATGTGAGAAACCTTCACTTGATGTCTTATGGATTGGTTTGGGTGTACTAGTATACGATGAACCAGAATCTCGATTCGTATCACATAACAATGTATTACACTTGACATCTGTAAGGATTAATGTTTAATTTGACATCTAAGAGAAAGTTTACTCTGGAAAATACGATGAACGATTTAATTACTTCGACTAAGATGAAATAAGATATGTCAAACACACCTTGACATATCCGGTGGTGATAGATACGTCGTCAATGGCGATGTCGCCCCGGTAGTCTGTTCCCCTAATTCCCTCGACGTAACCTAAGTACGAGGAAAAAACGGATATAATTATTCCATGTGTTAACCTTAACCGTTTTTATATGTACTTCACGCGACCTGACGTTCAACTCAGGTCTCCCACATCAAAGGCAAGCACCATGACGACTCTAATCCACTAGATCAGCTGAAACGGTATAGAAACTGTTACAGCCTGTGTAGGATACGTACATTGTGGGAAAAATGAATCACGTATTATTATTATTACAGTCGAGCCCCCATTAACGGCCACATATCAAGCGGCCCACCCCTATTAAGCGACCAGTTATCAAAGTCCGAAACTATTGTCAGTATAACACTGTAAATAAAAGCCTTGTTAAACGGCCACCCCTAGTAAGCGGCCGCGGCCATCTTTTTGGCGGTCCCGATGAGGGTTCTCCTATTGTTTTTACCCATATTAAGCGGCCATCAACACGTAGTTTGGCCTTGTTTTGAAAAAGCTGATGACAGACAAGAGTTGGAAAGTAGAAGGTGACGACTGGTAAAAACAGTCAAACACGCATTTATTACCGTCTTAACGTGATTCCGTTGTCATTAATCTTTTGATTTTCCACCATGCCTTATGCTAATTTACGAACGAACCCTTATTAAGAGGCCCATCCCTATTAAGCGGCCACTTGCCATTTCCCCGAGGGTGGCCGCTTAATAAAGGTTCGACTGTAAATTATTTCTTCCTTTATTGTTTTGTACGTTTTATACGTTTTGTTTGTGTTTTGTTTTACATGTGGTAATTCCACACGTAAGCAGTCCTAGATTAATATGCACAGAGCTAGCAAATACAACCTACTTTGCTTTGCAATGTAATGGTAATTTTGGCCTTGAACCATTCTTTGCCTTGGTCTCCATATTTAGTAAACACTCTAGTATTTCCATTGAAACATTGAGAGTATTTATTGCATATCCGTACATGTGATAATAAAACGTTAAGCAGGATAACTTCCCAACATCTGAGCTCGACACTGAATATTCAGTTTGGCGTTATCCCCAGACTTCCGGGCCAAGATGCCTCGATATACATGTACTTTCCTGCAAGCAAATATCACAAATTTAGACCATAGAAAAAGGGTTGAAGTACTGGTGTGGGTCAGATCGACAACACGAGCGAAAGTCATCTTCAGGTCAAATAAAGAGCTTTGTCAGTCGATAGTGTTAGGTTTCTGGACCTTGAAACTGATTGGTCGATTACGCTGCGATATCATTGACTGTTAAAATTCGCGCAAAATTCGTAATCAGTGATTGGCCAGTTGTTATCAGTTTAGCAGTCCGTCTGTTATTATATTAGTCACAGTAACCGGTCAAAGTCAAATTCAAAGTAATTTAACAATCACGAATACACAAGCCCAAGCAACTTTGTATTATACTTGCCATACATCTGGCAGGGTAATTGTCTTCATTTTTCGCGACAGTATGATACCTGGCTTGAATTTTTAAAAGCTAAGCCAAACAATTCTATATGTTCTATATATTTATGTTCAAAAATAAATTAAGCTACTAAATTGTACGGATTACCGTATTTATATTTTCGTATCGACTGGGGTATTGTTGAAATTATATCGAGGGATTTTCTCTCGAAAATACTAATAAAATAATTCCCCACTGTCTAAAATACTGATTGTAATCTGTAGAAATCAAATTATTTTATGTAGCTTGTTACATATTAATCATTTCCCAGTTTCCAAAAAGTGGGTCAAAACCAACGGCCGAGTGCCAAAGTGTACACCACCAGGGGTGACACGCGTAACCTCTGTGTCGCTCAATACCAAACGCACTCCCTCCCGGGCCAGTAAGTACATTGTGGGCGCCAGCTTGCCGACCCACTTTTTGGTTTTGACCCACTTTTTGGAACATAGCCTCGTTTCCATTCAATGGCCGGCGTTCCAAATATTTAGCTGTTTTCAACGTAAAACTGTGCTTCTAGAGATCGGTCTATTGGCGATTGAATCACACAGAAAGGTACGTACACATCCTTCTTGAGATTTAGTGCGGTTTGAAAGCGCCGGCTGGGGAAAGAAATATTTTTTAGCGAGCATTTCAAACCGGACCTAGAAAAACGGTTGGCGAAATGCTGAAATTCGTTTTCCGACCTTGTCCTTCTCTTAGTACACTACAGTGGCAGATTCGACCGTAAGTCGAAATTCGCCCCAAAACGGCCTCCGGAAGCGATAAAAACACAGGAAAAGACAACAGGTGAGGTTTTAACACTTTAATTCACATTATTTACAACTTTTCGAAAGGGAGGGAACTGATGAGAAATTTTAGCACCCTTCAGGTCCCCCCTCCCACAATCTCTTTCTTGATAAAAAATTTCATTTCCCTGTTAGTCAGCGCATTTTTTTAAAATCCTATTATTGACATTTTTAAAAGCGCTTAATGGACTTGCACCAATATATATAACTAATGTTGGACAAATATGTGCCATCACGGTCATTACGATCTTCATCTAAATATGGCGACAGATCATTTTCCGCTTGTGCACCCAACACTTTGGAACGGCCTACCTTATCATTTGAGACTTGCAGTGGACCTGCCTTCTTTAAGCGTGATCTGGAGACTTATTTATTTCGCCAGTATTTTTATTAGTCTTTTATTAGTTTTTACCTTGTGATATAGACCAAATATCGATGTAACAGCGCCTTAGAACATTAAGGATAAGGTGCGCTATATAAGTATATTTGATCAATAGAATAGCCCAGTCGCTCTCCATCTTCTTTTGTTAATTTTGGGGCTGCCATCTTTATTTTCCCTATTGAAGTTACCTCGCCTCTTTAGCAGAAAAATGGCGAAAATGTTTTGGAAAAATGTTTTTGGAAAATGTTTTGGGCTCCCACCTTAAAAACGGTCTGGATCGGCCACTGCATGGGTCGGGGGGGGGGGGGGGGGGGGGGGGGTAGCTACTTCCCATACACTCTCTTAAATCAAATCCAAACCATGCTCTCACAACTTGCAAAGCAATCATTACAACTTTAGCCAGCGGATTCATAAGAACGTCACAAAACAATAGGTTTTTTAAAATTAGTATAACACAATATTCTGCACGTGTGTTTTTGCATATTTCTTTGCCGTCCCATGCAAAGCAAAACACACGTGCGTTTTGCATTTACCATTTCTTTGCCTTTCGTATGCAAAAACAAAAATCAAATGTCCAAATTCACGGTATTATGGAGAACGTCAACACTCGTAGGTTAATTTTTGCTTTTTCTGTCCTGGACTTGAACTCACGAATTCCGCTCCTGGAAAGTTCGGCCACATTGGCAAATTGAACGTGTTGGAATAATCTCGCAAATTTTTATAGGAACGTTAATTAATTTTTTAGGAATTTTGTTCGCGAAAAGAAAGCCTTAAGAAAACATCGCTGACCAAAACGAAATTGGATCGCTTTTGCAAGTTGTGAGAGCATGGTTCTCGGTCCCAGGCCCTGTCTCTATCCCCCTTGGCATGGGTCATCACAGTGATCTTTGTAATGTTTTATTTGATAGACAGTTTGTTTTCCTTTTTTATGTAAAATGTTGCAGTATATATATTAATTTGACATTAAAATGTTTTTTAAACTTAACTATTATTAACTTAATTTAATTATTAATATTGATTTTGACAAACATGAAGATAATACATGTACGTGATACATAATTTTGCATACAAAATGTTAAAATACAGTTTATATTATTATTGTAAAAACAGAATAATATCAATAATAATGATTACTATGACAAACAATAATTATTATTGTTTGTCATAGTGTTTCAGTTTTGTTCAATAGTACATTATTCGAACAATCAAGGGTTCACTGTTGTCAAGTTGTCTGTTGCTTATTTTTATTTTCAAGTACCCCTTTTTATTTTCAAGTACCCACCTTGACAAGTGTTTTTATTTTCAGACCCCCCCTTTTGACATCTAAAAATTTTCGGACACACCCCCCTTTTCTCATCAGTCTCTCCCTCCCAACAAGTTTTTGTGAATGCTCCCTGGGCTTTTTTTCGTTCCTGAGCCTGGGGGGGGGGGGGGGGGCAGATAGTGCCCCCCCTATGTATCTCGAAAAGTATTGACGCTATGAAAAAATGAAACTTATATGGTGCGTAAAGCATCCGAAAATCTTTATTTTAGTGGCAGTCACGTGCCAATTATGACGTCCTACACGCCATAATGACGTCATACGTTAAAAAATCCGCCATCTTGGATCCTAAATCTTGATTTCTAAATTTTCAGAAATGTCAGAAAATCTCAAATTTTGTTTTTAAAAAATCAAGAAAAAATAAAGATGCTAAAACGGCAAAGATTTTGTAAGGATTTCATCGCAAAAAGCAAAAATTTTATGAAAACTGAAAATTGAGCTAAAAAAACCAAACAAATTTGGGTAAAACGATCTCTATCTCGAAAATTTATTTGTGCTATAAAAATGAAAAACTTATGTGGTGTATAAAGCATTCAAACATGTTTATTTTAGTGACAATCACGAATCAATTGTGATATCATATCACCCAAAATAACGTCATACTTTAAAAGTGTCCGCCATCTTGGATCCGCCATCTTGGATTTTTAATTGTTCAGGAAATGTCAGAAAATCACCAAATTTGATTTGAAAAACATCGAAAAACAATATAAGGATGCAACAATTGCAAAGATTTGGAGGAAACTATTCGTAGAAAGCGGAAATTTCATGAAAACTGAAAATTAAGTTGAAAATGCCAAATTTGGCTAAAACGGCCTGTCAAAACTTGATGCCATGGAAAACATCAAGTCCACGTGATCAAAAATATTGACACACCAAAATGTCCCCAGATAATTTTAGGGAAAAGTCATAAGGTTTGGCTATGATTGCTTGAATGCTCTTTAAGTACGATAAATTTGACAGTCAGCGCGGGCACTTTTGCCCCCCCCCCCCCCCAGGCAGAATAGGGATAAAGGGTTCAGTTTATAGTTTATTTTTCAAAGTTGTCCATGTAACTCACCCGTGTCCCCGTGGTCAGAGGTTGGTCCTGTATCGAAAGAAGGTGTCGATCCATTCTGGTTTGTCCAATTAAAGACATCCTGATTATAATTTTGTCTCCAGCCATAACACAATCCATAGTCAAAGTTGCAAACCTAAGCACGTATGAAGAGTAGAATGAATATTGTAAGCGTGATCTTTTTCTTCATCGATACTTGTATCTACCCGTATGACACAGCTGCAGTAAATTAAGTTCCACATAGTAGTAAACTTAATATGATTTATACAAATATTTACAAGGCTAATTGTTTTTAAAATACTTCAAAAATAATAATAAAAACGAACGTTTTCGACGTAACTAAGTCATAGCTTAGGTAAAGACCGTCCAAGTGCATGCACTATTTGGTAATTCCCAATAAAACAGTTTCGCAATGTAGCAGTGAACTTGTTTTGTTAAAAATAGGGTTCCATTGTTGAGTCCTTAAGCCTTCAACGATCCTACGCTTGTAGGGTTTGTGTGCTCAACAATGCGTACCTCCACATTTTTCATAGTAGGATTTGCTTATTCAGTTAATAAAGGTTTTTTGCTACATCGATTGGATGTGAACTTCGCAAAATATATAAAGTTAAGAACGGATGCAGAAAAGTAAAGGGTACACATTACGCTACATGTATATACTTACTGTGCTCTGCGTTGGTGAGCCGGACACAAGTTATTAAAACTAAGAAGGAAAGCAAAATTATTAAAGATTGCTGCAAAATTGGCTTGGAATGTCATTTTTACTATCGTATAGAGCATTTTAAAAGAGAACGTTTGTGTGTTTAACTCACAAAGTTTGATCTGTTCGGATTATTGATTATTGATTAAAGTGGCAGACATTTGTGGGAACGAAATACCAAACTTACGAGCAGCTGCTGCCTTTTCATACTCAAAAGTGCATTTTTATCATATCTCATTTATTTTCCCATATCTTGAAAGTTCGGGGTGGTATTTCACCAATAAAACCCTCAGTTTTACTTTTTTATTTATTTTATCTATAGCTATATGACCTTTGATTATCTGCAGTTTCATCCCGTTCAAGCTTCCATCGAATTTATCAACTGAGCTAGTCTATGTTTGATACATAATCATGATTGTCCCTTCCTCTGTATTAAACAAATCATACCGATAAACTTCAGTCGATATGATAAATTATGTCAGAACTTAATTGACTAATTACTAATTACTCTACGTTACATTTTTTATAAACTTTTATAGGTCTAACTTTTAGCCTTTTAACTGTATATATATTTTGTATCGAAAATGTTTAACATAATTGCTAATTATGTCTAACATCAGTGAAAAGTTTGACAAAACACTTGACAACAGTCTTGAACGTGTTAATTCAATTTCATGTTAATACTAAGTCAAACTATGACAAATATATTGCTGCAATGCAATTTAACGGAATTGCAGTCACCGCTGTGTTTATCAGCCCCAGTCCTTAACCGTCCTTAACCGTGGTGATAGTTTCAGTTGTAAATTCAAAATACGATATTTTGCAGATCATAAATATAAACAGTGAAAAGGTATTTACTACCGTGAATTTACTGAGTGAGTGAGGTGCAAACCTGCTTATAAGGATTCATTAATATAATACAAGCATATTCAAGTAACAAGGAATGACCCGTGATTTTACTGAGTGAGGTACGATATATACCTGTTTATAAGGACTCATGTACAAGCATATTCAAGTAACAAGGAACGAACCGTGATTTTAATGAGTGAGGTGCAAAACCTGTTTATCAGGACTCATGTACAAGCACATTCAAGTAATAAGGAACGCCCGTAATTTTACTAAATGAGGTGCAAAACCTGTTTTAAACAGGTTTTGCAAGCATATTCAAGCATATTCAAACAACAAAGAACGACCCGTAATTTTACTGAGGTTGATATCATACCTGTTTATAAGGACTCATTGACTGGCCGTATATGTTTTTATAGGATAGAAGATCTAAAGCACTCTCCAGAATATCAACCCAAGTACGTCACGAGATCTTTGTAGAAACCCGACAGGCAATATAATGACATGTTCAACCTTACCTTGACTTTCGAGCCGGACGTTAAACAAGTCATCCGTAACAAGTTAAATTACCATCAGTGCTTACGCGATTATCAGGATGGCAGTATTTTCGATTATTTCATGATTAAAGAAAGCAAAATGTCCCAAAACACCGACATTTCTATTAACAATCTAGAGGCTACGAGATTTAAACACTGATTTTAATCCTTAAAATAACCCCTTTTTTCGACGATAATGCATGGCATGCGATAGTTAGCCCATTGTCCGGCAGTCAGTGAAAAGACGGAATCTTTTTCCAATTATTATCTTTCTCCAACTGGTTCTAAGCATAAATGTTCTTATAAAAAAAAGACGCGATCCCCACGCACAAGTCTGTGCACTGGGCTTTGCTGGACAGCGCCCCATAAAGAAACTGGGCGTTACAAAAATTTATAAAGCAGAAATAACCTATACACGATTTATTCGCAACATATGCTAGCGAAATCCATTAATCTTCTCCCTGGTTTAACGATAATCGAGTCCTTACAGCTGTATATTTTGAGTATAAGCCATACGAATGGTAAAACCATATATTAGCATTCGATGTTGATGTCGTAATATAATTCCTAAAATGTATATAAGATGTCAGTTTGTTAAACTGATAAATAAATGCACTTGTAACATTGTGTACCAAACTATCCCAACAGATCTGCTCGCTAACCACACTGCCTTAACAAAGAGCGCATCATGAATCGATTTTAACACTGGCAAAGTCAATGTCATTACCAAAGCTCCTATGGTTTAAGATAAACGAGTAATGGAGGGCGAATCAGAAGTCACAAAAAAAGAATGACTTTCGCATTTATGTCATGGTTAAATTGTAACTATGATCGTTTTATCCTTTCGCTGCTTCAGTTATTTCGGCAAATACTAAGATACTCTTAGACGCACAACGAGGAAGGCAAAATAAACCTGACCTCTGTAGCCTACGAAGATTGTAGTGTCACGTTTAGATGTTAAAACAAAGTTGTTGCTTACCTTTGATGCAGAACAGCAACACACAAATGTCGCTTCGAGCGAATCATTTTGTGATCGTCTATACAGACACCGATGGAATACTTTGTAGTGTTATGCCGAAAACTGCAAGTGTTAACTGTGAACGTGCAGAACCGAACCGGAACTCTATGACGGATAACAAATGGATCTGAAGTCGCGAGTGAATGCTTAAACGTTTTTTTTAAGCACTTGCCTGCAGACGCAAATGGTACGTAAATTTACTGACCACTAGAAAAAAAAGATGATTGATTGATTTTAATCCAGCCTGGTTTGATAGCGTGCCAGCCGTCAAATTTAATTCAGCCTCAAATGAACAAAAGACAAGTTGCAAAAGGGCTGTTTTTCCTAGCTATCTTTCATCCCACTACACCTCAGTAGCGATAGAAGCTATAAAGGGATGAGTGGGAAACGCTCACTTCACAACTTTAGATAAGCTCAGAGGAGAGTGAAATAATTTATTTCCCAAAACAAAAGCATCTGACTGACAATCTTATTTTTGCTCTATAGCGATGGTCTTATGGAATAGTTTTGTCATTTGTCACTATTTATGTGAGAACAAATACGGAAATTAACGGTTATAAAGCAAAGCGGTTATAGACAAAAATCTCAAGCAATATTTTATTTAGAGAACGAGAAACCGTCAACTCGTAGTTTTACTGAGCAACTTGCGGTGCAGTTTTTATTATGACTCTTTTGTTTGACAGGACAAAAGATGTACGTCATATATACGTAAGTTCTAGATAAGTCATCCGTAGCATTAGTTTTGTCACTGCAAACATCAATACAGTATTTTTCCCATGATAAAAAAAATGAACATGTATCTTTAACAACCACACTTTCTAATTACCCACACTTCTTTCTTAGTTTGACGCTATGAGACTAGACTGAATACCATTGCATTCGGATAACTTACCCTTTTCACACGATGAAGTCGCTTTGATGTGAGTAATCACGATGTCATTATCACATATCGTCTAGAAAGCTCGTTACCTCAATGACTGAACATCCACAAATGAAACTTTTGCCAATTTTTAAAGCATATATCTGCAACTGTTTCAAAGAACAAGCAGTTCTTGTCCAAAAATGAAAACACGCCAATGTAACAAGGGCTCCTTCTAGTTAAGTCCGGGAGGTTTTGTCGAGAGCTCCTGCTCCATAAGATATATGTACATTACAATAGATCAGACATATTTGTAAAAAAAAAGACTACCGATGTGCCAAAAAAAAAAGATTGATTGACACATTATAACCATCCCCCTAGACAGTGAGTTGGTTCGCTTGCTGTGTAAGCAAATTTAATCCAAACGACATGTATAACTAGCATAAAAGGCAATTGAACCCGTTTTGACGCCATAGAAGTACGTGGTCAAGGCAAATTTATCGATGACGAAAATATATTTGCGTCCGTGTGTACAGCTTCTTTTACACAACAAAAAGCACAACGAAGCACTTCACGGAAATGGCTAAAATCGAATGGTAAACCTCAAAAAAATATTGAAAACTCCTGTGAACTGTGCATGAAAGTCGATTGATGTCAAGAATGTTGAATTTTTTATCATTATAAATAAGAAACATGCTCGGCAATTCTTCGCGGAATTTGAGCAATCTAGCTGGAGACACGACAATCTGCATGGAATTTGTATCTCCCAACCAGCGGTGAGTAACAGTTTTCCAAACTGGACCATGTGACAGCACCATGAATTCACAACGATGCTTTGAAGTATTCCTGCAAATTTTATTCCACGTCATTTTTATTTTTATTTTTTGCTGAATAGTTTTAATTTTAACAAACTGAGGGTTCCAACTAGGAACTAAGGAGGCTAACAAGGAAAAAAAACATTTTGTTTAGTCATTAGTTAGCAATATATAGACAACAGGTTCTCCACCATTGCCTAACACGCAAAGCTGAAATGACCACTTCGGCTTCAGCGGATAACACATACACATACATACACCGTTGAATCCGATCACTCGCGAGGTTTGGAGTTATTGATGATTCGAATTATCGGGGATCAACTGTAGCTCGGCTTTAATGACAACAACATAATTTTATGACCAATCGTCAGATGTTGAAGCGACTCAACTGACCTTCCAACTTCAGTGAATCATTTCGGTGGAGTATCTTTTCGGAACTCGAATGTCTATAATCGCCTCGGATATTCGGATTAAAGCTAAGTGTGATAAAAAAGTGGAATTGGTACATAGCCCTTAAAAAGGCACTTAAAGGTCAAATGCAACAAAATTTTAGTAAGATTAGTTTTAAGTCGAAATAATAGGGAATATTATGAATTATCATATTCTTAAGTTTTGAACGATTTGGACAAAACGTCGTCGAGATATTCGACTTTTAAAACCGCCTTTTTTTCGCTTCCACAAACGGAAGCGTTCGGGCAAACTTCGGAAAATTGTCGGAAATGGGAAGCTCACCACAATATGACGTCACATACACGCGCGAGTCCGCGAGAAGAGCGAGAATTACAAATTCTGCAGTTTCAAAACATCAACAAGTATGGTGTTTTGTGCTGCTTTTAACTGTAGTAACTTTTCAAAATCAGGCGTAAGCTTTTTACATTCCCTTAAGACGAGAAGAGATGCAAGGAATGGGTGAGATTAATGAAAAGGAAAGATTTCACGCCAACTGCAGCATCTCGTCTTTGCCTCCGTGCATTTCTCCCCTGAAAGCTTCGAGCAGAATCTTGAGTTAGGGCACACCTGGGATCTCAGTTCAAGACACGAAGACTTCGACTGAAAGCTGATGCTTTACCGACCATTTTCAACTATGGAATAAAGCGAAGTATTGACCAAGAATGTCCTTCAAAAAGCACGACGAACACGGAATGCGGTCGTTCACGACGTTCAGCCTTTGCGAAACGCAGAAAGCTAAAGGTATAAAGTCGCAAACTTTCTTGTATCATGTTTGATTTGACAGATCCACAAAACTACTTTCTAATCTGAGCCTACAATAAAAAGGCCGGCAAATAACGTTTTTATTTGTTTCCTACGTGCATGGTTCTGTGATGCTAGAAATCTTGAAAATCTGTTTTATTAACGCAAGGTCGCTATAAACACTACCGAAGAAATAAAACTTAAGCTTAAGTTAATGAATCCAAATAACAAGAAACTCGGACGATTAATTTCTTATACGGAAATATGTAATTACAGAAAGGTACGTAGCTGCGAAGAACAGACGATGTTGCCTCGAACAGAATTTCACAACTAAAAGCAGCTGAAATGAGAAGCTATTTCAAATTAACACAAAAAACCATTCAAAGTCGCAACCGGCAAGTTTTAGGACAATCTTCATTCTTCAATACTCTTGAAAGCATTTTTCGAGTAAAACTGTTTCCTCAATTTTTCTACAATTTTCATTTCCCATGTTAATCTAATTTTTGGCAATTTACAACTTTCATTTTATGCGAAGCCTCGCCAAACTCAATTCAAGCTTGCATTCAAATTTCAACGTACGGCGCAACTATAAAAATTTATACTTGCCGAGAATTATTTTCTGCCGGGACTACCGGTATCACTAGGTTCTTTCTTGAATGAAACTTAACGGAAGGTTTGTTTAGTAAAAAGGAGAAAACGAAAAGCAAATGATTAAAACTAAGGAATTGAGTCTAAACACGGAGATTGTAATTTAAAAACCGTAAGCTAGCTAGCGCGGGCGGTGAAACTCAGGATTTTCCAAAACAACAACTACAAACTCAAATTCTTGTCGGTTAAAAATCAAATGAGCACTCGCCTTTTTGAAGAAATGCAAGTTCTTTAATTCCACTGCGTAGTTCTCCATTCACGTGTCAATGATAAGAGAGCAATATAATGAGAGAAATTCAGTAAAAGCTTCTTCGCATCGACCTTCACACGTTTGTTGAAAACACGCGCGAAAACACGCGCGTGAAACAAACTCACCACATATGACATCACAAAAACAGCAAATTCGTTTCCATTCCAAGCGCGGTCATTCTCTGGTTCGTTTTCGTTAAGCCGTCGGAAATTCTCGGAAATTATCGAAATTTCGTGCCACAAATCGCCCCAAACCAGCTTTTGAGGGTTGAGTATGATTGATGCTAGTATAAAGAACTGTTTTCGCGACAAAAGAAAAAAATGCCAAATTTCGTTGCATTTGACCTTTAAGTAAACTCAATGAAAGCAGAAGAAAAGGACATTCTGAAAGTCTTTTGCTCAAATGTCCTCGTTGTTGGGTTTCCCCTGCTATCAGGAACGCCTTTTATTGTTATTTTGAATATATTCGTTTTAATTTGTCGTTATTGCAGTTTTACTCCCTATCCAAGAGCACGTTTACATGGAAACAATTCTGACACGGCTAATCTTTCACAGCTTTACATACTTTTATAAGTCGTACCACTTATCATAAACAGACATACAATGGACAAAGACAAAGCTTATTTTTACGAAGGCAACGTAATAGGAATTTTGCCATCAAGTTAGAAACAGGGCTCTGCCGGACTTTACCCCCAAAAACATTAAATGGTCGTCGCAAAAACGCAAGATTTCGTCTCAACTTTCACCTGTTTAACGATAATTGGGTCATTACAGCTGCAGCTTTTAATTATAAACCATACGAATCACATTACATATTTATGTTGAATCGAGAATACCTAAAATGTATTTGTGAGTTGAAATGACTGAACTAATGCACTTGTAACCTTATTTACCAAACTGGGTCCTAGCAGATTTGCTGGCGAAATCAATGTCATTATTAATGCATCTAGTAGCTCGACAAGCGGTCACAGTTAGTTTCAAAGGGGAACCAAAAAACGCATATGACTCAGAGAAGAAAGTAACGGAAAGCACCGGAACCAGAAGCGTACCATGCCAGTCACAGAAATAGAATGACTGTCGCATTTATATCATGATTAAATTAGAAATAAGAATATTATACACTGTGTAATAAATTGGATATCCTTTTTGAAAGCTTATCACTTCCACACCAAGAAGAAACCACACAAAGAAGTAGTCCTGTTGATTTGTGACCTTAATTAAAATTAGAATGCTGAAATCACTGCTTCAGCTCGATTCAGAATTTCGGCAAAACAGCAATCGAATCATTTTGTGATCGTGGAAAGAAATGATGGTATATTTTTAAGCTTGGCAGAAATATGAGAAAGATATTATTCTGTCAGTGACACAAGCTACTCGGAAAAAAAATTCCGAGTTCCCCCAACAGGAGTCGAACCAATGACCTTCCGCACACCGGTCGGACGCTCTACCACTGAGCTACAGGAGACTCGTGGGAGCTAAGGCCATATAACTAGGTTGAAGTGTGACAAACATCCCGCATACTGCTAGGATTAGATTGTGTGATCGTCTCTACATCTTCCAATTTAATACTTTGCCTAAACTGCAAGAGTAACTAGTGAATCTGAAGTCATGAGTGATCATGAATGCTTCAAGTTGTATTTAAAACACTTGCCTGCGGACGGAAATTGTACGTAAACTGACCACTAGAAAGGTCTAGAAAGTCATTGATTAATTGATTTTAAACCAGCCCGGTCAGACTGAGCGTGTAAGCCATCAAATTATACAACACCAAATTAATAAAAGAAAAGTTGCAAACCAGGTTGTTTCCTATATTTCATACACCTATCTATAGACGCTATGGTAGAGGATGAGTGGGAAACACTCTCTTTACAACTTTAGATTAGCTCAGAGCAAAGTCAAATAATTTATTGCCAAACGAAAGCGTCTCATTCACAAGTTTAGTTTGCTCTTTTCTTTTTGAATAGTTATCACTTCTTGTGTGAGACTGAGCAACAACGGAAACGTGACAAAGAGAGCGACAACCGTCAACTCGTAGCTACTCGTAGTTTTACTGAGGAACTTACAGTGCAGTTTTATAATGACTCTTAAATTGTCCATTTGTCCATCTACGTCATACGGAAGTTCTTAGACAAGTCATCCGTTACGTTAGTATTGTCACTGTCGAACTTAATATCAATACAGTATTTTTCCAATGATAAAAGCAAGAAAACAAAAACATATCTTAAAAACCACATTTTCTTAGTTTGATGCTATGAGACTGAGAATACCATTGCATTCGAATAGCTCATCGTTTTCAAACGAAGTAGTCGCTTTGATGTGAGTCATAACCATATCATTATCACATATCGACTAGATAGCTCGTTGCCTAACTAAAAGCAACTACAAATTAAACTTTTACCAATTTTGAAACATTTATATCTGCAACTGTTTAAAAGAACAATCGGTTCCTGTCCGAAAATGACACACTACGACCTATCAAACCATGAGTGGGTTCGCTTGCTGTGTAAGCAAATTTAATCCAAACTAATTAGCAGCCGAGAGGGCAACCGTTTGACGCCAGATAAGTGGTCATGGCGAAGTTATCGATAACGAAAATATATTTGCGTCCGTATATACAGGTTCTTTTACAAACAAAAACAGCAATTACACTTCACGGAATTTTCTAAAATTGAATGGCAAACCTATTTAAATATTGAAACTCCTGTGTATTGTGCACGAGAGTCAGTTGATAGAGTTAAAAATGTTGATTTTGTATCATTCTAAGAACATACATACTCGGCCATGATTTAAATGAAAGCAGTCTAGCTGGAGACATGAAAATCCGCACGAAATTTGTCGTTTCTAAAACAAACAATTTCCCAAACCAGCGTGAGTAGACATAGTTCAAATTGGACCTACTTTGATGGGACAGCGCCATGAATTCACAAAGCTCTCTGCTTTGAAGTGTTCCGGCGAATTTTATTTCATTTTGTATTCTTATTATTTTGCTGAAAAGTTTAATTAAAAAATCTAAGGGTTCCAACCTGGAACTAAGGAGGGCAAAGCAGGAAAAAAAAGATTAGCCACGAGTTAGCTATATATCGGACAACAGGTTCTCCACCATTTCCCAAGACGTAACGAATGAAGTCATAACGTCGATTTGAGGGGATAATATATACATATACAGTTGATCCCGAGAACTCGAACCTTTAAAGGATATCGGAAAAGGTTCGAGGTATCGGGAATTCGAGTTATTGGGAGTTCGAGTTATCGGTAGTTCGATTTGTCGGGAGATGGCATCAAATGAACCGGAAAACAAGGGGATAAAGCAGTATCCCTTTACATATATATTTTTTTACGTACTGATTAGCGTGTACTACTTTATTATATTCAAACTCACATCTTCTGTAACATTTGCACTGAAGAAGGCAGAAGTTTCTGCCGAAACATGTCTGTCAAATTTAAAGTCGTCGTGTTGTATTTAAAAATTATTGTCATTTTTTTGTATGCTTTATTTTCTCTTGCTCTGACGAGTGGCTAACACTCAAAACATTTGAAAACAATTGAAAAACTTCTATAAATCAGTTTAATACATAATACACAAATGTTCTGATAAACACTTTGATGCTATAATGTAAGATATTTTCAGCTGGAACTCGAGGTGGTCTTTTTTCTCTTCAATTTTATACACATATTGATAGATTGATCTTAAATCATTTTACAACTAATATGGCGTTTAATCCTGTTATCACTGTTTTATTCCCTAATATCCATTAGTTCGCGTTTGCATGGAAATAATTATGCCGCCCATCTTCCACAGCTGTACATACTTTTGAAAAGTATCGCTTATCATAAACGGACATACCATGGAAATACAAAAGCTGCTTTTTGCAAGGAATTGCGAAACGGCTTTTACCAGCATGCTAGATACAGTGGAAACCCCCTATATAACGAAGTCCCCGCTTATTAACGAACGATGTTCTTCAGCCCGCCTGGCCAAAGTTACAGTAAAATATATGGAACAGAATCCCGATGAAACCCCCGTTCGTAATGAACAAATTTTCCCGGTCTCTTGGCACTTCGTGTCTCACTGTACAGGGCTCTGCTGGACAGCGCCCCATAAAGAAATTAAATGGGGCGTTACAAAAACGCAAATTTATAAAGCAGAAATAACCTATATCAGTACGATTTATTCGCAACATATGTTAATTAGCGAAGTCCACTAAACTTCTCCCTGGTTTAACGATAATCGATACACCTTACAGCTGTATATTTTGAGTATAAGCCATACGAATGGTAAACCATACATTAGCATTCGATGTTGATGTCGTAATATAATACCTAAAATGTATATAATTATAAGATGTCGGTTTAGTTAAACTGATAAATAAATGCACTTGTAACATTGTGTTCCAAACTTTCCCAACAGATCTGCTCGCTAACCACACTGCCTTTAACAAAAAGTGCTTCATGAATCGATTTTAACACTGGCAAAGTCAATGTCATTACGCTCCTATGGTTTAAGATAAAAGAGTAATGGAGGGCGAATCAGATGCATAATGTGTTGTGTATCAGTCACAAAAAAGAATGACTTTCTCATTTATGTCATGGTTAAATTACAAACTATGATCGTTTTTATCCTTTCGCTGCTTCAGTTATTTCGGCGAATACTAAGATACTCTTAGACGCACAACGAGGAAGGCAAAATAAACCTGACCTCTGTAGCCTACGAAGATTGTAGTGTCACGTTTGGATGTTAAAACAAAGTTGTTGCTTACCTTTGATGGAGAACAGCAAGACAAAATGTCGCTTCGAGCGAATCATTTTGTGATCGTCTATACAGACACCGATGGAATACTTTGTAGTGTTATGCCGAAACTGTTAACTGTGTTAACTGTGAACGTGCAAAACCGAACCGGAACTCTATGACGGATAACAAGTGGATCTGAAGTCGCGAGTGAATGCTTCAACGTTTTTTTTTCAAGCACTTGTGCAGACGCAAATGGTACGTAAATTTACTGACCACTAGAAAACAATTTGATTGATTGATTTTAAACCAGCCTGGTTTGATAGCGTGCCAGCAGTCAAATTTAATTCAGCACCAAATGACAAACGATAAGTTGCAAAACTGGTTGTTTTTTTCCTACCTATCTTTCATCCCACTACACCTCAGTATCTATAGAAGCTATAAAGGGGATGAGTGGGAAACGCTCACTTCACAACTTTAGATAAGCTCAGAGGAGAGTGAAATAATTTATTTTCCAAACGAAAGTATCTCACTGACAATCATATTTTGCTCTTTAGTTTTGTTTCTTGTCACTGTTTATGTGAGAACAATAACGGAAATATGACAATGCTTGTAAAAACTACAAAGCGGTTATAGGCAAAATTCTCAACCAATATTTTATTTAGAGAACGACAACCGTCAACTCGTAGTTTTACTGAGCAACTTGCGGTGCAGTTTTATTATGACTCTTTTGTTTGACAGGACAAAAGATGTACGTCATATATACGGAAGTTCTAGATAAGTCATCCGTAGTATTAGTCTTGTCACTGAGTGTTTTACCATTTACCAAAAAATCCGGAAATTTCGGTTGGAATGTAAATGGTAAGGTTATTTTGGTTTGCCCGACCGGAAAATTTCCGAAATAAACGGAACGTCTTCAGAGGTACTCCAAAATTTCCAACCGGAATTTCCGAACGGAAATGTGTTTACCATTTGCTCTTATCTACCAGTTCCAGGCCCTGCGCGCCAGTTTTGATCCGTAAGCGTGGCCACTCAGCTCGCGTTTCTGAATGTCAACAACATGGCTTCTGGCGTGGCTGCATTTATACTGCATTATATGTACTTCCATGTTCGACATGTACTTCAAAGAAAAGCCAAAATCTGCTTATGTAGTGGAATCGGTTTCCCCCAAATCGATTTCCTGTAGGAATTGCACCTTAAGCTGCCAACTCCGCTTGCGTAAGTACTTCGACAGTATAATTATATTTTTGGTCATTCGAAACTTAGTGGAATCTGAACTCATCAACTAAAGACGGCACCACAACCTCATGAAAACCGACCATCCTATTAAGATCTCTCTTCATGAAAGCTGCAGTTGTTGTGGATCTCTCTGTCGTACTCATAATCGAAAAGTAATTTCCCATCACTCGACCACCATTTTATAAGTTTTGTATTATTTGTGTGGGTCCATACCACAAGCGACCACAAGCTATACTTCCCTTTGGACTCCAGTCATTTTACACCTAATATGATTTTGTTTATTGTTACTTGTAATTTATGGTGAAAGTGAAATAAAGATTGATTGAAGATTGATTTGCGTTGTTTGTAACTTCTTCTACCTCGCTACCTCTGCCACCATCTTGAATCTAGTTACCACACTCAATGAATTGCGCAAATGGTACACGCCAATCTCGAACGGAATTTCCCATTCGGGAGTTTTGCTTACCATTTGCACAAACCGTGAACCAACGGTTTTTCCATGTAAATGGTAAACACTCACTGTAAACACCAATACAGTATTTTTCCCATGATAAAAAAATAAAAACATACACACGTATCTTAACAACCACACTTTCTAATTACCCACACTTCTTTCTTAGTTTGATGCTATGAGATTAGATCGAATACCATTGCATTCGGATAACTTATCCTTTTCACACGATGAAGTCGCTTTGATGTGAGTAATCACGATATCATTATCACATATCGTCTAGAAAGCTTGTTGCCTCAATGAAAACAGCCACAAATTAAGACGATTTCCGCTGGACGTTCGAGCAAAAAGTGCAAAAAAAATACTCATAGCACGGTAACATTTTGAATACAGTTAAGAAGAAATTATCGATAAATTAGCTCCCAAGCTGACCCCGCGAGAGAAGTCATTACATATTTTAATTAAAAAGACGCTTCATGTCAGTTCAAAACAAAATGGCGTGCGTTTTTATCATTTTTTACGAGGTTTGACATTAATTTTCTCGAGAATGCTTGAGAATTTAATTGCGGGGTCACTTGGAGAAGTGAATTAAAGTGATATGTTTCAAATAGTATTCAAAATGTTACCGTGCTAAAAGTAGTTTTTTAGTAATTAATTTTTGCACTTATTGCTCGAACGTTGAGCGGAATCCGTCTTAAAATGTTGCCAATGTTAAAGCATATATCTGCAACTGTTTCAAAGATCAAGCTGTTCCTGTCCAAACATGAAACACGCCAATGTAACAGGGGCTCTTCTAGTTAAGTCGGGAGGTTTTTACGAGAGCTCCTGCTCCATAAGATATATGTACAATTGCTAAAAAAAGACTACCGATGAGCCAAAAAAATAAAGATTGATTGACACACTATAACCACCCCCCCCCCCCCCCCCACCCGACCGTGAGTGGGCTCGCTTGCTGTGTAAGCAAATTTAATCCAAACGACATTTATAACTAGCATAAAAGGCAATTGAACCCGTTTTTGACGCCATAGAAGTACATAGTCAAGGCAAATTTATCGATGACGAAAATATATTTGCGTCCGTGTGTACAGCTTCTTTTACAACAAAACAGCACAACGAAGCACTTCACGGAAATGGCTACAATTGAATGGTAAACCTAAATAAATATTGAAACTCCTGTGTACTGTGCATGAGAGTCGATTGATGTCAAGAATGTTGATCATGAATTTTGTATCATTATAAATAAGAACATGCTCGGCAATTCTTCGCGGAATTAAAGCAATCTAGCTGGAGACACGACAATCTGCTTGGAATTTGTATCTCCCAAACCAGCGGCGAGTAACAGTTTTCCAACTGGACCATGTGACAGCACCATGAATTCACAAAGATGCTTTGAAGTATTCCTGCAAATTTTATTCCACGTCATTTTTATTTTTATTTTTTGCTGAATAGTTTAATTTAACAAACTGTGGGTTCCAACTAGGAACAAAGGTGGCTAACAAGGAAAAAACATGTTTTTTAGTAATTAGTTAGCAATATATAGACAACAGATTCTCCACCATTGCCTAACACGCAAAGAGTGAAATGACCACTTCGGCTTCAGCGGATAACACATATACATGCATATTCCGTTGAATTCCGATCACTCGGGAGGTTCGAGTTATTGATGATTCGAGTTATTGGGGATCAACTGTAGCTCGGCTTTGACAACAACATTTTATCACCAATCGTCAGATGTTGAAGCGACGCAACTGACCTTCCAACTTCAGTGAATCATTTCGGTGGAGTATCTTTTCGAAACTAAAAGGCCTATAATCGCCTCGGATATTCGGATTAAAGCTAAGTGTGATAAAAAGTGGAATTGCATGGATACATAGCCCTTAAAAAGGCACTTAAGTAAACTCAATGAAAACAGAAGAAAAGGACATTCTGAAAGTCTTTTGCTCAAATGTCCTCGTTGTTGGGTTCCCCTGCTATCAGGAACGCCTTTTATTGTTATTTTGGATATATTCGTTTAATTTGTTGTTATTGCAGTTTTACTCCCTATCCAAGAGCACGGTTTACATGGAAACAATTCTGAGACGGCCAATCTTTCACAGCTTTACATACTTTTATAAGTCGTACCACTTATCATAAACAGACATGCAATGGACAAAGACAAAGCTAATTTTTACGAAGGCAACGTAATAGGACTTTTGCCAGCAAGTTAGAAACAGGGCTCTGCCGGACTTTACCCCCAAAAACATTAAATGGGCGTCGCAAAAACGCAAGATTTCGTCTCAACTTTCACCCTGGTTTAACGATAATTGGGTCATTACAGCTGCAGCTTTTAATTATAAACCATACGAATCACATTACATATTTATGTTGAATCGAGAATAACTAAAATGTATTTGTGAGTTGAAATGACTGAACTAATGCACTTGTAACATTATTTACCAAACTGGGTCCTAGCAGATTTGCGTAGCGTAACGGAAAGCACCGGAACCAGAAGCGTACTAGTCACAGAAATTAAATTAGAAATAAGAATATTATACACTGTATAATAAATTGGATATCATTTTTGAAAGCTTATCACTTCCACACCAAGAAGAAACCACACAAAGAAGTAGTCCTGTCGATTCGTGACCTTAATTAAAATTAGAATGCTGAATCACTGCTTCAGCTCGATTCAGCATTTCGGCAAATGCTAAGCCCTCAGACGCACAACGAGAAACTGAAAAAAACATAACTTCTATAACTTTGTTTTAACATCAAAACGTGACACTGCAATCTTTCTAGGCTATATACCGCTTACCTTTGATGCAAAACAGCAATCGAATCATTTTGTGATCGTCTCTACAACTTCCACTTTAATACTTTTTTTTTTGCCTAAACTGCAAGAGTAACTGCGATAACTAGTAAATCTGAAGTCATGAGTAATCATGAATGCTTCAAGTTGTATTTTAAACACTTAACCGTGGACAGAAATTGTACGTAAATTTATACTGACCACTAGAAAGGTCTAGAAAGTCATTGATTAACTGATTTTAAACCTGCCCGGTCAGATAGCGTGTAAGCCATCAAATTATACAACACCAAATGAATAAAAGAAAAGTTGCAAACCAGGTAGTTTCCAATATTTCATACACCTATCTATAGACGCTATGGTAGAGGATGACTGGGAAACACTCTCTTTACAACTTTAGATAAGCTCAGAGCAAAGTCAAATAATTTATTTGCCAATCGAAAGCGTTTCATTCACAATTTTAGTTTGCTCTTTAGCGATTGTCTTTTTGAATAGTTGTCACTTCTTGTGTGAGACTGAGCAACAACGGAAACGTGACAAAGAGAGCGACAACCGTTAACTCGTAGCTACTCGTAGTTTTACTGAGGAACTTAAGGTGCAGTTTTATAATGACTCTTAAATTGTCCATTTGTTTGACAGGACAAAATATCTACGTCATACGGAAGTTCTAAGACAAGTCATCCTTAACGCTAGTATTGTCACTGTCGAACTTAACATCAATACAGCATTTTTCCAATGATAAAAGCAAGAAAACAAAAAACTATCTTAAAAAACACATTTTCTTTGTTTGATGCTATGAGACTGAGAATACCATTGCATTCGAATAGCTCATCGTTTTCACACGAAGTGGTCGCTTTGATGTGAGTCAATAACCATATCATTATCACATATCGACTAGATAGCTCGTTGCCTCACTAAAAACAGCTAGAAATTAAACTTTTACCAATTTAAAACATTTATCTGCAACTGTTTAAAAAGAACAATCGGTTCCTGTCCGAAAATGACACACTACGGTATAACCATCCCCCTCGACCTATCAACCATGAGTGGGTTCGCTTGCTGTGTAAGCAAATTTCATCCAAACTAGTTAGCAGCCGAGAAGGCAACCGTTTGACGCCAGATCATAAGTGGTCATGGCGAAGTTATCGATAACGAAAATATATTTGCGTCCGTATATACAGGTTCTTTTACAAAAAAAAACAGCAATTACACTTCACGGAATTTTCTAAAATTGAATGACAAACCTATTTAAATATTGAAACTCCTGTGTATTGTGCACGAGAGTCAGTTGATAGAGTTAAAAAATGTTGAATTTTGTATTATTCTAAGAACATACATACTCGGCCATGATTCAAATGAAGCAGTCTAGCTGGAGACATGACAATGCGCACGAAATTTTCGTTTCTAAAACAAATTTCAGACGTCATCTCCCAAACCAGCGGTGAGTAAACATTGTTCAAACTGGACCTACTTTGATGTAGGCTCGATTTCCGCCGCTCTCTCGAGTCCAGTCTTCGTTCCTCGGGGGATGAGCGTGGGCTCATTTTCCCGAACAGCGGCTGGTAATCGAGCCTAACTTTGATGGGACAGCGCCATGAATTCACAAAGCTCTCTGCTTTGAAGTGTTCCGGCGAATTTTATTCCACGTCATTTTTTTTTTTTGCTGAAAAGTTTAATTTAAAAATCTAAGGGTTCCAACCTGGAACTCAGGAGGCAAAGCAGGAAAAAAAGATTAGCCATGAGTTAGCTATATATCGGACAACAGGTTCTCCACCATTGCCCAAGACGTAACGAATGAAGTCATAACGTCGATTTGAGGGGATAATATATACATATACAGTTGATCCTGAGAACTCGAACCTTTAAAGGATATCGAAAAAGGTTCGAGGTATCGGGAATTCGAGTTATTGGGAGTTCGAGTTATCGGTAGTTCGATTTGTCGGGAGGTATCAAATGACCGGAAACGAGGGGATAAAGCAGTATCCCTTTACATATATATTTTTTTACGTACTGATTAGCATGTACTACTTATTTATATCCAAACTCACATCTTCTGTAAAATTTGCACTAAAGAAGGCAGAAGTTTCTGCCGAAACATGAATTCGTCGTGTTGTGTTTAAAAATTATTGTCATTGTTTTGTATGCTTTATTTTCTCTTGCTCTGACGAGGGGCTAACACTCAAAACATTTGAAAAACAATTGAAAAACTTGTATAAATCAGTTTAATACATAATACACAAATGTTTTGATAAACACTTTGATGCTATAATGTAAGATATTTTCAGCTGGAACTCGAGGTGGTCTTTTTTCTCTTCAATGTTATACACATATTGATAGATTGATCTTAAATCATTTTACAACTAATATGGCGTTTAATCCTGTTATCACTGTTTTATTCCCTAATATCCATTAGTTCGCGTTTACATGGAAATAATTATGCCGCCCATCTTCCACAGCTGTACATACTTTTGAAAAGTACCGCTTATCATAAACGGACATACCATGGAAATACAAAAGCTGCTTTTTGCAAGGAATTGCGAAACGGCTTTTACCAGCATGCTAGATACAGTGGAACCCCGATATAACGAAGTCCCCGCTTATTAACGAACGATGTTCTTCAGCCCGCCTGGCCAAAGTTACAGTAAAATATATGGAACCAGAATCCCGATGAAACCCCCGTTCGTAATGAACAAATTTTCCCGGTCTCTTGGCACTTCGTGTCTCACTGTACAGGGCTCTGCTGGACAGCGCCCCATAAAGAAATTAAATGGGCGTTACAAAAACGCAAATTTATAAAGCAGAAATAACCTATATCAGTACGATTTATTCGCAACATATGTTAATTAGCAAAGTCCACTAAACTTCTCCCTGGTTTAACGATAATCGAGTCCTTACAGCTGTATATTTTGAGTATAAGCCATACGAATGGTAAACCATACATTAGCATTCGATGTTGATGTCGTAATATAATACCTAAAATGTATATAATTATAAGATGTCGGTTTAGTTAAACTGATAAATAAATGCACTTGTAACATTGTGTTCCAAACTATCCCAACAGATCTGCTCGCTAACCACACTGCCTTTAACAAAAAGTGCTTCATGAATCGATTTTAACACTGGCAAAGTCAATGTCATTACGCTCCTATGGTTTAAGATAAAAGAGTAATGGAGGGCGAATCAGATGCATAATGTGTTGTGTATCAATCACAAAAAAAGAATGACTTTCGCATTTATGTCATGGTTAAATTACAAACCATAATCGTTTTTATCCTTTCGCTGCTTCAGTTATTTCGGCGAATACTAAGACTCTTAGATGCACAACGAGGAAGGCAAAATAAACCTGACCTCTGTAGCCTACGAAGATTGTAGTGTCACGTTTAGATGTTAAAACAAAGTTGTTGCTTACCTTTGATGCAGAACAGCAAGACAAAATGTCGCTTCGAGCGAATCATTTTGTGATCGTCTATACAGACACCGATGGAATACTTTGTAGTGTTATGCCGAAACTGTTAACTGTGTTAACTGTGAACGTGCAAAACCGAACCGGAACTCTATGACGGATAACAAGTGGATCTGAAGTCGCGAGTGAATGCTTCAACGTTTTTTTTTCAAGCACTTGTGCAGACGCAAATGGTACGGAAATTTACTGACCACTAGAAAACAATTTGATTGATTGATTTTAAACCAGCCTGGTTTTGATAGCGTGCCAGCCGTCAAATTTAATTCAGCACCAAATGACAAACGATAAGTTGCAAAACTGGTTGTTTTTTTTCCTAGCTATCTTTCATCCCACTACACCTCAGTAGCGATAGAAGCTATAAAGGGGATGAGTGGGAAACGCTCACTTCACAACTTTAGATAAGCTCAGAGGAGAGTGAAATAATTTATTTTCTAAACGAAAGTATCTCACTGACAATCATATTTTGCTCTTTAGTTTTGTTTCTTGTCACTGTTTATGTGAGAACAATAACGGAAATATGACAATGCTTGTAAAAACTACAAAGCGGTTATAGGCAAAATTCTCAACCAATATTTTATTTAGAGAACGACAACCGTCAATTCGTAGTTTTACTGAGCAACTTGCGGTGCAGTTTTATTATGACTCTTTTGTTTGACAGGACAAAAGATGTACGTCATATATACGGAAGTTCTAGATAAGTCATCCGTACCATTAGTCTTGTCACTGCAAACATCAATACAGTATTTTCCCATGATAAAAAAAAAGAAAAAAAAAAACAAATGCTCTTAACAACCACACTTTCTAATTACCTACACTTCTTTTTTTATTAATTTTTAAAGTCTCAGTTTGATGCTATGAGATTAGATCGAATACCATAATTACCATTGCATTCGGATAACTTATCTTGTTCACACGATGAAGTCGCTTTGATGTGAGTAATCACGATATCATTATCACATATCGTCTAGAATGCTCGATGCCTCAATGAAAACAGCCACAAATTAAAATGTTGCCAATTTTAAAGCATATATCTGCAACTGTTTCAAAGAACGAGCTGTTCCTGTCCAAAAATGAAACACGCCAATGTAACAGGGGCTCTTCTATAGTTAGTTAAGTCCAGGAGGGTTTGAAGAGAGCTCCTGCTCCATAAGATATATGTACAATTGCTAAAAAAAGACTACCGATGAGCCAAAAAAATAAAGATTGATTGACACAATTCTTAATGAAAAGACATGGGCACCCAACGACTAAATTTTCCTGTAGGTGTCGGAACATTGTTTTTACGTTATAACTGTGCTTTATGGGCAGTTTAATGGCTTATTTTTAAACGCTAAGTAAAATGTATCTGTTCGGATACGTTAGCTGAACTTTCCAACTTCAGAAAATTTTAGGGATTGAAATCTTATTACCCGAATTTATGAGCTAAATTTGCTTTTCCGAAAATCCTAGCTGACCTATTTTTGCACCCAAAACGACATTTTTATTAATTTTCCCATATTAAGAAAGTTTGAGATGACATTTTCCTAACCGAATATCTGAGGCGATTATAGGCCTTCCGAACAGATATTCCACCGAAACGATCCGTTGGGTGCCCCTGAAAAGAATCATGACATCAAGCCAATCACGTTACCAAGACGCATGTATTTCATTTTCATATGATCAGCAGAAATTTGTTCGTGACCGTTGAGAACCATCCTCTGTTTGAGATTAAACTGTCGAAGGCACTCTCCCTCTTTTGACAGCAACATTTTTTTGACAACGGCTTCATTTCATACAGTTGCTGAAACATTTTGCTGACGAGACTATCAAACAATAAAATAGAACCCGGTTAATTTTATAGTTTTGTGGTTTAGATTAATATTCAATGTTATCACGAGGAGTGTCTGTGTGAGGGAGGGAAGATTGCGTGACGACCCACAGGAAGCTATTCCATGAACTTGTCTACAAGTTCCGGCCGGATAGTAATGACGTAAACACGTCTGAAACGCTCTAAATCGTTTGACCTATTTTGTCCTATAAAACAATGCGAGCTGTTCAGGGAAGTACGCGGCTCAGAACGGCCCAGCACGTATGCAACAACTAGGAACTTACAATTGTAGTGTCACTCAATCAGTAAACATAGGAGATGACGCTAGTCACTATCTAAATATTGGTTGTGATTGTTTACTTCTAACCAGTTGCTAATTATCATAAGCGCTGCTTCGTTGCACGACATTATAATACCTCTGAGCTTATCTCACAGTTACTTTGCGAAGAGAGTTTTCCCACTTATCTACCTAAATGGGTTCTATAGACAGCAGGAATGGCAAAAGGAATATGAGGGAAATAACCTGTTTTTTCTTGCCAATTGAATCGTGCCGTTTTGTCAAACTGATCAAACCACAATAAGGAAGGTTTCGAAAGTTTACGGATCATAATGGCCCTGCGTGACGTGCGCAATACTAAACGCGTATTAACGCATATATACACTCCATGTAACCGCAAAAACTAGGAACTTTCATTTGAAGCTCCGTGTGCCCCTCACGATTTCTGATATACGTATTAGTTCCGGTTCGGACTGGGGCACGTTCACGGTATAAAATTGAACCATTAAAATTAAAATACACAAAATGACAAAATGATTCGATCGAAACGACATTTGGCGTTGCTGTGTTGCATCAAAGGTAAGCGACAACTTTGTTGTAAGTTATAAACGTAACTACACTGCAATATTCGTAGGCTGAACAAGTTTGGTTTCGTTTTTCGTTCCTGATGGTGTAACCATCCTTAGCATTCGCCGAATGGGCAATTTAGCATCTGCAAGCGTCTCTAACAGACGTTTCATCCAACAGTGAAATTTGAACAAAGAACTCTTGCAGAATGTCCTTTTTGCTGTTTTTTTTTTCCACGTCAAGGCCATTTTAAAGCCTGGCTTCCATATGATCGCAACGATCGCGGCAAGAGTGGTTTCTATATGATCGCAACGATCACAACGATCGCTGCGACTGCTATCGTTGCGATCGTCGCGTCATATGGAAACCAGGGCTTTAGGGATACGACGGTGCATTTCTGCCTTTCCGAAAATCCTAGCTGGCCTTTTTTCGTATCCAACTCACTTTTTAGCACACTTTGATCTGAATATCAGAGGTCATGATTATAGGCCTTCCGAACCGATATTCCACCAAAATAATCTGATGGCCAGTAAAGTGTCCTTAAAGACCATCGCTTCAGCATCTGATTGGTGCTTCAGTAGTGATCAATGCCGAACACCGAAGCCGAAGCGGTGATTTCAGTATTTTAAAATCGTGCTTACAATGGACTAGCTTTTGCGTATTGTGTAGTGGGGAAGAAATTAATCTATTCTAATGACCATATAGCTAACTCATGGCTTAGCAGTTTCTTCGTGGTTACTGTTAAATTAAATTATTTAGCAAAACCATAGTTCACTTAACACGCAATCGAATTCGAAGGCATACGTCAGTTTGAATTAATTGTCTTGTGTCATCACAGTACTTTGTGAGCCTTTGTGGCACTAAAGTTTTGCGGGAGCTTAAATTTGCAGGACCTGGTTGTTCATAGGGTGGATAACGCTATCCATCGGAAAGCGTAGTTTGTTTTGTTAACCGTGACTTATCAACTGGATAGTGATCTATCCGGTCGATAGCGTTATTCACAGGGAGTTATGTTTTGTGATTTTCTGCAGTCTCTTACAGCTGGAATCAGTCAACACATTCGTAATACAAAGTACTATTATTTTAATTTGATACACGCCATCGTAATAGAGGTTTTAAAACGTGTTAATCATGGTATGTCAGTGACATCTTATTCTGCTGTGGTTGATTGCTCTTGTAACGGTCCTAAAGCACCACATGAACAGTCGGACGACGTATAATAGTTATAATTTCCTGAAATAAATGTTTGCAGGAATATTTATCTTCTTGCGGAACTCAATTTTTCTTGCCAATCCTGAAAAATACCGCAAAAATCTCCAAAAGTAGACCCCCCCCCCCCCACCCCCTCAAAATTTAGTGTCACACGGTAGCTCCATTTTGAATAATGTTACTCGTCGCGGGTTTGTGGATGACGTCATCATAATGCTTTTTTTTAATGACAAATTTCGTGCGAATTCTCATGTCTCCGCAGACTGTTTGCATTCGAAGCATGGCCGAGCATGTTATTAGAATGATGCAAAAGTCAACATGTTTTACTTTATCAATCGATTCACGTGCACAGTATACATGAGTAACAATGTATTTCAATACAGTTTGCCATTATTTTAGACATTCCTGTGAAGTGTTTCGTTCCGCTGTTTTGTTGTAAATTAGCTGCTAACACGAACGTCACTGATATTAACTCAGTCGCCATGATCAATTAGAACTCTGGCGTCAAACGTGCGCCTTGGAAGAACTCTGCCTTTAGTTTGAATTAAATTTGCTTACAAAGCAGGCTAAGCACTCGTCGATGTGCGAGGTCATGGCGTGATATTTTTGGACCACATTGGGAAACCCCGTTTGAATTGTCGCCCAAAAGCTCTCATAAACGACCGCTCGCGATCGCAACGATGCGGCAGCGACGATCGCAGCGATCGTTGCGATCGTTGCGATCATATGGAAACCACTCTGCGATCGTTGCGATCGTTGCGATCATATGGAAACCACTCTTGCGATCGTTGCGATCGTTGCGATCATATGGAAACCAGGCTTAAGCGACCGCGACCACTTTTGGGAATTACCAACTGGTCGTTTCCTTTGTTTTTAAGCTCTCGTAAGAGAAAATTTGTTGTGCTACACATTTGTGAGACATTGTATTATTTGTAATCATGTGATTAAGAGAAGTTTTCAATCTCTGTAGATGCGTGACCTGTACATTCGCTTTCGTACATTTCGTAAGTGGCCAGCCTCTATTATTTCAGCGCGTGTTTGCTTACGAGAGCCCATTCTCGTAAGCGACCAGCTCTAATAACGACCATGCACTTTTTCGAATTCCCGAGGTAGTGATGAAACAAAATTAAGCTATTCATTCGTACTCAAAGCATCAAATTGAGACTGCTTGCAAAAATATTCAATGAAGTATGACATGTACATCTTTCTCCTGTCAAAAAAATGGACAGTTTCAGTGAGTCATTATAAAACTACATGCATATCCTACGTGGCTCAATAAAACTAGTAAAAATATATCAATTTATGTTTTAGAGCACAGTAAATCTATGTCACAGGCGCGGATCCACGAAAAAAAAACTCGACAGGTTTACTAGAGTCTATGGAAGTCCGGAGGCATGTTCCCCCGCAAACGTTTTTAGATGTTCACTCTCTAAAATTATATTTCCCTCGATTTTGAGTCATTTGGAAAATTTGACCGATTTCCGTAAAACGGTGTAAGACGGTCTCTGATGCGCGCCTGCCGTCCCATTTCAATTCGTCTACAGGCACGTGCGTAAAAAGAACCAGGAACTTTAGTTTGAACCATGCACTGATAACCCATGACATCAGACTTGTTTTTCGTCATACATTTCCGATTTGGTTCTACACGTTCAAGCTCGCCGTTTCAGCGCTTAGAACTACAAAGTTATTGGAATCGGTAGACACGATAACAAAATGATTCAATCGAGGCGACATTTTTCTTTGCTGTTTTGCATCAAAGGTAAGCGAAAACTTTGTTTTAACTCCAAAACGAGACATTTTATACAATCTTCGTAGGCTATAGCAGTCAGTGTTTTGTTTGCATTCCTCGTTGTCACGGTGTCTAAGTCATCGGTCAAGTTGGACGCAGCAGTATATTTTAAGCATTCGTCAAAATAAATGAGACAGTGATTTTAGTCAGTTAATCTCACAAAGCGACGAGGCTACTTGTTTGTGTCGTTTCGGTGGAAATAATAAGCGTTGGAAAAGGATCACTAATGCATTCTATACTGTGACTGATATTCGCTTTCCATTCTGAGCGATATAAGTTAGGGTCATGAAGTGCTCGCAAAATTAGGCTTCTGTTAAAAATGGCTCGCAACATTTTAGTGGATGCTCGTTTGCTCGTGCTCGCATATTTTTACAAGTGGCTGACAAGTGCTTGCATGCTCGTTTTTTATGGAAGGTAGTTTTTTAACGAAGTACTCGTTACTTGCAAGGTTAACGTTTACCAATACTCGTGCTCGCAAAGAAAAATGCTGTGCTTGCATGCTCGCAAATTCTCGCATGCGCAAATACCATTCATTACCCCTGATAAAGTTATTGTTTTCCCTTTCAAACTAATTCCGCTCGTCAAGGAGGAGCATTGATAATGACATTGATCTGACCTGTGGTAGAATGGATTCATGATACCCGATAGTTCGTCGTCCGCCATTATTGATTTCGTTCCCAAGAATCCAAACCAATAAATGTTTGTTAGCTTACACAAACCTATCTTTAAAAGGCTCTAAACGATAGTAAAACGACATTCCAGGCCCATTGCTTAAAATTCCTCGTTGGTTCATGCAATCTTTAATCATTTATCTTAATTTCCTTCTTAGTTTTAATAACTTGTGTCCGGCTCACCAATGCAGAGCAAAGTAAGTATATACATGTAGTGTACTGTATACTCGTTACATTTCTACATCTCTGGCATCACGGTGGGCATAAAGTGACCAAAAAGTGGCAATTAGCTTCATTTTTTTACCTGAAATTTTAGAACAGTATAGAACTCTTAATTCTGAAAAATCGTATGTTTTTTGTTTTCAAATTTCAATTTTTTTGGCGGGAAAATGACGTCACATAGTTGGCGCCAAAATTATTTTTAAGTATTATGGAACATTTGATGACAGTTTCTGAAAAAACATATCACGAGGATCCTGAAACTGAAAAAATATCTGAAATACGTTGATCCAATCAAAAGTTATGGCGTGTTAAAATTTGCATTTTCCGCCATTTTGTTACAATTTTTAGTAAAAAATTTCAATAACGATTTCTATATTGTTGTAAAATTTCAGGCAACGTGCATTAAAACGTAAAAAGGTGATACTTATTGCCACTTCTGGGTCACTTTATGCCCACCGTGGCATATACCTCCGTTCTTAACTTGATATACTTTATCCAATCAGTTTAACAATACGCCGGTTTTTGTGTCACTGAATAAACAGATCCTACTAATTAAGTTTACTACTATATGGAACTTCATTTGCTGCAGCCGTTTTAAAACAATTCATGTTTGTATACAGTATTCATTCTACTCTGCGTGTGTGCTTAGGTTGCAATTTTGATAGTGGATTGTGTTCTTGCTGTTCGAAAGCCGATTAAACTAACCTGTGATTAGTGGTTATTCCTCGGTTAAATTTCTTATTCCCGGGATAACTAATCGAAGGATAAAAAGGTGTTCCTGAAAGCAGAGTTAGCCCTCGATTAACTATCCCTCGATTAAACTCAGATTAAACCGGTTAAACTAGTCGTTCTTATGCCGGAGCGGGAGAAAACGGCAGGGCGCCATTGAATCCGGACAAAAGCTGTCAAGCTTCATTATTTTCTTGCTATGTTTGATAGTAAATATGGCAGATTGTTTTCCAAATTCGAAAAAAAGTTCAACTAAACTATAACCAGGAAAAAAAAAAGAGATCTAATTCTCCGCCTTTCATAAATAAACATTTATTTCCACTAAAAGATATTTTCAATCATCGCTGAAATAAAAGTTTGTAGATTTCCCGCTCACGGAATACAATAAGCTTAATTGTGTTTTCTTGAATGAGTCGAATCAAGGTAAACAGAGTTTATATAAGCTTACTTTTGGTTAAGGGAAATGTGGGGAAATACTGTACCTGAAAATAAGATATGAAATAATTATAAACGAACACCAAAAGCGGAGATTCGGCGTCTAGTTTTGACAGCCGCCCGACTCGTGTACATTTTCGGCGGAGAACTGCAAGTACAAACAAACAAACAAAGCTCGCTTGATTTCGTCTCTAAAATCAAATGAATACTCGCCTTTTTGGAGAATTACAAAGCTTTAATTCCACTGCTGATTTTACCTTTCACATTACATCGGTTAATGAGGAACAAATTCGACATCTGTGGAAAATGCCGTGAATTTCTTCGCGCTGTCCGCGCGGCTGCATGCATATGTCGACCTTCGCGCGATTTCGCGCTTGTACTCTCAAGATTGTGAAAACATCGCTCTTTTGATCGCGCATAAATTGAATTTAGGATCCGGACCGCTGAGAAAATAAACTCTACGTTATGGAAAGTCGTCAGCTAGCCTGAATTGCGTTTCTTTCCTCCTTGTATCTCGGGCAGTAAGTGCTCCATTTTGTTTTGTTTGCGAACTTTATTCCCTCGATTAGCGAGTTTATAATCGACCTCGCTAGGTGTGTTAAATTTAACCCTTCGTTTATCCCTGGAATAGCGTTAATCACGCTTTCAGGAACAGAATCTAACCTAGGGATAAATTTTATTCCTCGATTAGTGAGATTTAATCTTCGATTAGCCCTAATCGGCTTTCGAACAACCGGGTCCAGGATGTCTTTGATTGGACAAACCAGTACGGATCGACGTCTTCTTCTTTTTCCTCCAGATCTCAAATCCAGCGCCCTAAACCACTCGGCCACACCGCCTCCCTGTATTTATCAATAAAAGTTATAATATTACGAGAGGACACTTGTCAAAAAGTTTGTTGGGTGGCTGCGGTTAGGCGCAGTGTAATGGTATCATACAATTTGATTCACAGTTAGGAAGTGTGAAAAAGCGGGATTATGACGTTGGATTTTGAATACCCCTTTAGTGACTTTTTCGTTTTTGTCGGTAACGACACTATCCAATGGATTGTCAGGGAAGATCAATCAGTTCAACGTTTTCGTATCGTAACTTAACCGTTTTATATTATTGTCTTGTTAAGTTCCTAGCTTATGTTAATCACTCGTATTACAGACCGAATTGGATTCCACTCAGTCCTATTACCATTATTTATATCCATGAAATGTGGTTACCGTATTTACTCGAATAATAAAATAATACCCGGGAGGGGCGATTATTACTATTTTATTTCTAATCGAGAGAGATGATTATTCCAAATATTGCTACAATAGCTAGCTGAAGTGTAGTGGTACGCTAACGAAGAGTTTATTGGAAAGAGAACCCTAGAACAAAAAAATGTGGTTCAAGCAGTTTATAACTTGCGTAAAAAAAAAAAAAACCCAGGACATGTTTGATGTTCCAATTGAGTGCTCCAAGGAATAAAGGAGAGAGTCAAATACATCAATATCACTATAGAAAAAAAACTGTAGCGAAACCTCGTTTTGTAACTTTTCTGTTGTGATATTCCAAGGTGTCATTGTTTAACACGGGAGAGGGTGCAAGAAAAGGCAGGAAGTGGGGAGAGGGAGTGGGGCAATTATTCGATGGAAGCAATTATTTCAAATATCTTCACCAACGTGGGAATATTCGAGGAATTACGGTGTAAACGTAACATCAAAAGAACGGGATAATTCCAGTTATATCTAGAAAAAAAAACCCCGGTCATTTATTGTATGTGCATTTGTGTGTGTGTGTGTGTATTTGTTTAATGTCGTCTCCTGTATACTGAAAGAAATGGTATGGTATCCCTCAAGTACATCAAGGCTTGGGTCAGGATTTTACAGGGAAATTATGGTTGATCAGCTGAATATATTTTCAAAGCGTGGATTTGAAGTTGAACTCCTCGTAACCGAGGACAGCTCCACCTAGTCGCAGGAGGGAGGGATCGAAAATTACAACACCAGCCTTAAACCACTCGGGCATGCTTCCTGCTAGCGAACGCTAATATATCTATACATCGATTATCAAGAACGTTTCTTGATATTCTAACAGTGTTTATTTAACAAATAAAGAAGCCAAAACCATGTATTATACTGTCATAAAAACACGACGGGAATTTGAGAACACGAGAGAAATTTAGAAAACACGAGCCGCAGGCGAGTGTTTTCTAAATTTCTCAAGTGTTCTCAAATTCCCGGAGTGTTTTTATGACAGTATAATACATGGTTTTGGCTTCTTTATGTGCTTTAAAATATAGATTTAACGCGCGCGAAACGATAAAACACGGCTTTTCTATGATTTATACTCTGATAAAACATGGTTTTTAACCAATCAGAGCGCGCGTATTTTCCAGTCTATGTTTTAATATAAAATAATTAATGAATTTGAAAATGTTTAATTTTGTATTACGTTGTTTCTTCTCCCGTTTCTTTAAGGATGCTCCACTTTCAATGAAACATTTGGCCAAATAGAGTTTTAAGTCTTCGAGTTTTTCTTATCTTCGATGTTACTGGGAAATTCAAAATGCCGGTATACGTGACGCAGTTGCTTTGATCTCCATACAAGAAATAGATCTTAACTATTGCAGGTAAAGTGAACGTATTTTATTATAATTATTTAAGGACAAAGTTCTCACAAATGACCAACACTGGTCAAAGCTGTCTATTAATTAGTAAAACAATGAATTACCATCGACTTTCGCATTGGGATCTCACAAGTACATTTTTTTTCCATAAGGCACATGTAAGGGTATCTTGTATCAGTTGTCGACGATTAGGTAAATTTATCAATGGCAGTAAATAGTTTTGAAGTATCTGATGAAAATATATTTATGTCTCATTTAGTGCACAAAGAAAATAACCATGGTTCTCCCTTTGAAATTTAATTGCACAGAATGCAATAAAATTATGACGAACCATTATCATTGAATATTTTTCATTTTTATCCTTTCAATAATTTAGCGAAAATGTCAGGATAACTGATGGAACTGCCACTCAAGTATTCTATCATCGTGGTTGTGATTCGTTTACTCCAGAAATTCTCTCAGACGTTATTTTTGGTTTGTCAAAACAATATCACCGTTCAACTAATTACATGGAACATAAGAAGGAGTATCAAAATCAAGTTCGCCATTTTAAAGAAGGGCCTGACGTCAGGTATGTTAGTTAAGATTTTGAAGATGATTGCGCTGCTACTTCCTGTATTCGCGTGTTTAGTCTGAAAAATAAGTGTGGCTGCTTCTACAACTGCTACTACCACTATTACATGAACTGTTGCTATTACTACTTTTTATTACTACTACTATTACGTGAACTATACTATACGACTCTACTACTACTAATACTACTACTACTACTACTACTACTAGACTAATAATAATAATAATACTACTTCTACTACTACTACTACTACTACTACTACTACTACTACTACTACTACTGCTACTATAGAAAAATTCATTGCCTGACGAGGGAATTCCACGTTAAATTTCACGCGAAAAACCGACATCGCACGAATCGCGAAGCGATGAGTGCGATATCGGTTTTTCAAGTGAAATTTAACGTGGAATTCACGAGTCAGGCAATGAATTTTTCTTGAATCGCATAGCCTTTTACAAAAGGAAAAGGAATTATTTTTAAATACTTTAATACAACAGCGCTCGAGAAAGCCATTCAACGTCAAGTGTCAGGACTGTCAGGAGCAAGCGAACGAATAAGAATCAAGCTAAAGATTCTGTCACAAACTTTATATTTTATCCTCGTGGTAGAGGTTTTTCCATTTTAATTGGGGAAGCGTTTAATATTTGTAGACATTTACGGGTTTGTCAGTAATTATAAGAACTCCGGCAAGTAGCAAAAACTACATAAGCTTACTGAAGACAGAATCATGAACACTTTTACTTCGGCCGCGGCACACTGAAATGAATCAAAAGAAAACCCGGGAAGAAAAGCTTTGGAAAAGACGTCAAGCAATGCTGTAAGTAAACTTATGCTTTATACCTTGAAAGAACTTAAGCTTATTAGCATTCAATATTCTACGTTTTAAATTTCAATGGCTTACATCCCTGGTTTGAGAGAAGGTTTTTAGACCTCGTTGACTGTTTTTCGTTTCGAATGCGAATTATTTTGTACTCAGTGCTGTGTAAACACTTGTTGATCTTCGAGCGGTTGTTTTTGTAGCTTCAGTTAGCACAAGAGAACTATTACGGTCAAGCTGTCGAAAGTATTAGTTAAAGAATGTAAACAACTATTATTTTAGCCGAAAATTTCGTTACAAACGGAACTGAAAAAAGTGTCTTCAAATGTGCTTTTAGCGAGTTTACCGATTCACCACGCGGTAACGATTGCTGTTTTCAAGTGCGTTTTAAAGTAAGGTAATTTTTATTACGGTCAAACTATCGACAATGTCACTTCAAAAAAATAGAAAGCTGTTCTATTACCGGACAATTTTGGCGTATTTTTCTTTCTAGCGGACGTTTTTAAAAGTACTATACTGTTTATTTACGTGTTTTGAAATTGTTCGCGCGGAACTAAAGCTTATTATTTTGTTTTCATATCCGCTACATTTGTGGCTATTTCTCTGACACTATGAAGTCAATTAAACGTTTTACTCTTTACTTTACTGTACTACCAACCTCGTCCGGTTGCTGTACTATTGTTTCTCCCATAGTTTTAGCCAGTTTCCTCTCTTCAGGTTTCTTGTACTTGCAAGCATCGATAGATGATTGCGCTTCTTCAATTTCTCGAGAGAGTTGAGTTTGAGTTCAAAGCTGACTAAATCTTGAATCTCACATTGGAAAAAAACCTCATGTTTGCTTTTGGCTTTTCTGACATTGATGCTGACATTGAAACCATACGAAAACCGCATTTTTATATTTTAATTTGCGATGCCGAAAGTAAACAAACACAATCTCGCGTTGGGCCTCGCTTTCAACTCACTTCATGCAATTCAGCTATGCAATTCAACTTCTCAGGCATGCAATTCCACGTTGAATACCCTCCGATCAGAGTGCGAGAATTCTCTAAGCTATGCGATTCTACAAATAATTTCGCACTATCCCGCTCTAAAAATGATCATTAAGACTAATTTTGTTTATTTTTCACATTTCGTCACCAAACTTGCCAGATAAACTTGGGTTGTTGTGCAGTTAATTTTAAATTTAAGATTGACACAAAATGTCAAATTGTGACGTCATAATGGATGACGTCAGAAAACGAGTTAAATATTTTTTTCTAATTTAAAAGAAAAAGTTATGGCATTTGAAAGAACAGGCAAGGGGAGTAAAACTATTCCTCGCTATGACAAATAAATCTCGTGTTATGGCAATTTTAAATAAATTTTAAGGCGGAAAATGAAAATATCTCGTTCACGTTTCAAGCAATCCAAAAACTCTATGCTCATCCCATAAATCTATGTTATGTGGTGTTTTGTAAATTGTTGGGTAATTTTTGGATATGTTTGGAAGGAAATAGTTTTTCTAAAAGGAGTTGTAAAATTTAGGGAAATGAGAAATATTGAAGATTTAATGTAGTTTTTAAAATTAGAATTTGAAGTTAAAAATTAGTGGGTATCAACTGTCTGTTGGTGTTTCCCTTCTTTAAACCTATTAAAGTTTTATTGAAATTTAGGTTAAGTGGATCCCGCCTTAAGTGTCCCCCCGGGAACCATACATTCCTTCTAAAATTAATCCTTTGATTGTTTTTTGTTTTCAATTTTTTTCACAGTAAGCTAATATTTTGGTAAAATAGACTTATTACGGTGGTGACAAATCGTATGATTTTAGATTTTTGGCTCGAAAACGATAATATTAGCAAAATAATATTGATCACGTGATATTTTATGACGTCACAAAACTGCTTTTGTCGTACTAGCACTGGCAGGAAGATGTTTTCTCTGAGTTTTTATTTTCTAATAGCTTTCTTCATTTAAGGCAGGCAATCTGTAACTTAACTTGAACAAAACATATTATAATTTAGAGGTATCACACAAGGGGGGACCCCGTTTTTTCGCTGCAAATTTTCTCAAATTTCCCCAAATTCAAAATGTCATATCTCATCGCATTTTTGTCATATTGATAAAATCTTTTCAGCGTTTAACTTAAAGTTGCAAATTCAAAACTTAAAATTGACGTATAATATGACGTCATCAATTGTGACGTCATAATTTGACATTGCCTATCATCATTCATCTGATTGGCACAGTGTTCACCTGCCGAGTTTTGGTAAAGAAACGAACAAACCCAACAAATCATTGTAAATAAACCGAAAAATGAGTGAATCTGATGATCGTTTTGAGGGGTGGTCTGGCCACAGGGTGTTATTTAAATACGAGTAATTTGTTTACGTGTGCTTTATCTATTTTCTTAGCCATATTGGTTTCGGGTGGAATGTCACAGTTTTAAACGCTACCTACACCAGCTTTGCCCTTCAATGGACGAAGCTCGATACAAGGTTTTACATAATTGAAGTAAAAAGTATCAAAGGCAATTTAGTGGCCGTGGAAAATTGTTCCAGGAAACGCTACAAGTACAAATATCCATGGAATGTCACCGTCTTCAAAGTATCGCGTGGTCGTTTATGGCTTTGATGGCATTGGACAACCCTACAAGACTTTGGAAGTGTCGTTGCTACCAAGAAAGGTTTGATATAACTGCATTGTTTCATTTACAATGCCCAGCCGACATTAAATGAGGTAGTTTTGAGATGTTCCACTTAAGGTAGTACAATTGGCTGAGTCGTAAAATATAAAGTTGCCTTCGTTTTCAGCCAGCTGGTAGATAAAACATTATTATGATCAATTCCAAAAGATAAGAGTCCACCGTTTGCGGTTTTGGAGAAAGCGGAGATTGAATTTCGTTGTCTGGGGCGCCATTTTAAGACGCCATCTTGGATTTGCAGACGTAAGTATCGAACGGTGGAAGCTAAGGACATGCGCTCTGGTATTTTGTTCACGGGAGTCTCGCACAACATTCCAGATTATTTTTCGTGTGTGCTCATGTTGATCAGGCTGGTAAGTACAAGGCTCAAGATGGCGGATCAATTTGCAGAGAAATCGCGATGAAAAACTGGCTGAATTCGTCGAATTCGGCGTCTTTTTGACTTACATGTGATAAAAATTAACAAATTGCCACTAGGAAAAACTCAATGCTGACGAAATTTGGCACAGTTTTTGTCCACATGTTAAGTAATCTTCCTGCATTTAGCCGCAAAAAAACATTCAATTTGAATAAAATTAAGGGAGTCATGTTCTTGATTTTAATGCCTGTTAATAATTAACACAGAATTTAACTGTTTCACTGCGGCTAACTCATATTTCATGTATTTTCTTCATAAACTGTTTATAAAACAAAAATTATGACTACTAATTAAAACATAAACCTAAAAATTAGAAAAAACTGATTTTTACACCGCTTGCGAGGTAATCAATTTCACACATTCCGTTACGAAAGTGAAAATGTCGATTTCAGAATCTGTTTCTCTGATAAAATTGACTTAACAACTTCTTCTATGGAATTTGAAATGGATTTGAAACAGTTCTCAAAAAGGGTCCTTTTTCGGAGCATTTTAGCCAGTTGTACTACCTTAAGTTGTCTTGCTTAAGAACATTACGACTGGCTTGAGTCCGGACATCTCGATTTTAAAACCATTTTAACTGTTATGACATGAACGTTACCAAGCACTATTTAAAGTTATTGTAGTAATTTATATATATGTAAATAAAACAAAGTCCTACAAAGCAACCCGAGTAGGTTGTTTATTTTTTATCGAATTGTAGCACAACACATCGCCGCAGCTCCCTGTGATGACTAATCTCCTTTGCAGCCTTAATTTGGGTCGCCAGTCACTACGTTTCCTCCCCACTAACGGATCCTTATACGTAACCCGAACAGGAGTTTTCGCGGTTTAGCCAATCAAAGCATCGCTCCCATAACTCCCCATAACTGGGAGCAAGTCGCACCGAGTTTTACTTAAAGGAATCCCCGACTGTTGGAACAAGTTGCCGTTAAAAGTGATAGAAAAATAATCTGAACTTAAATTTGTTGAAAACCGCGCAATATTATTTCAGTGTTAACGAAAAACTGGCTACAAATCTCTGCCATTTTAGGTTTCAAATTACCCGCGCGCCACCATCTTGGATTTTATGACGTTTCATGGTTGCCCCTTTTGTTATACAACAAAAGAGCTATTGTTTACTGACAATAGCGGCAACCACAATACGTCATATAATACAAAATGGCGGCGCGCGGGAAATTCAACCCCCCAAAATGGCTGATATGTGTATCCAATTATCCCGTACAATTGAACGTTTTTCCAATTTATTTCAACAAATTTTCAGTTTAGACAATATTTCCAACAATTTAACAGCAATTTGTTCCAACAGTAGAGGTTTCCTTTAAAGGGTCCCTCTCAACCAGTGTGCTTTGGCGCGCCAATACTCTTACGGCGGCCATTTTCGGGTGCCGCGAAAATAGCGGCTTTAAGTTAAAAACTACTTTTTGCAGGATTCTGGCCTTGTTCTGGCCACATAAAGCAGTTAGACGACCCAAGTTTAGTACAATTTGGAAAGTATGGCATACATTAGCCCCCACGAGAGATCGAGAGATCGAGTTTCCCCGGCGGATGAAAACAATAACACGCGACCGCAAAGCACACTGGTTGAGAGGGACCCTATAAACGATGTCTGATATGAAAAATAAAATGTCGCAGAAAAAGCTCATTATAAGTTAGGCTAATGGACCTTAATCACGCGGCGGCCATCTTAAATCCCAGAGGATTTAAAACCTTTGTTTCCGCATCTGAAAACCCCGCGTAAACTCGTTGTGAAACTTAAACTCTGAAAATCGGGCTGCCATTTGTAGAGGACGGGAGCAGAACAATTATTCGCAGCAAAAACAACTTTGCACCGTTGTGCGCATGAGCATAATTATTCGTAGGCAGTTATTCGCAGGTCACGTGGTGGGCTCTCGGCCAATTGAAACGGAAAAAAATGCACCGAATGATAACTGAATTTGTCATTCATCGCTATGATGATTGTAAGTTTTTTATTTATTTCATTGATTCAGTTTTTTGCGGAGCTCGGCCAGGTGCCACCCGCATCGTTGGTGGCACAGTTGCAGCAGTCAACAGCTGGCCATGGCAGGCGATGTTGACAGACAATAGTGGCCGACAGTTTTGTGGCGGTTCATTAGTGGATCCAAATTGGGTATTGACAGCAGCTCATTGTTTATATGGAGAGACGTCATCTAGTGTGAAAAATAAGGTATATATTTGTTTGATTTGTTAATAAAGTTTCATTATCAATATTATGACAACCTAGAGAGCAGTCTTACTTGTTTTCCTCACATCAGGGCTTCACTGATCGCCGCTCGGATTTAAATTTGATTTATTTCTCCGCGCCAAAATAACTTAATAGATTACTCGTAGTCTATTGACAACCACGGAAAAAAAAAAAAAAAACAGAAATAACGAGCTATTGCTGTAGTCCAAAGGGATATGCCGATATCGGACGTGATTATTAATAAATCAAGCCGATAAAAAAAAATAAGTACATGTACGCTTAAAAAGAGACGTTCCGGGCTCCGGGCATGGTGCTCGCAGCCTTGGGAAGGCAGCCCTGTCTAGGGAGAAGGAAATACCCTGATTCTAAACCCAGGTGGATGAACAGGGACAACCATCTAAGATAAACAACAACAACAACAACAAAAAAAAAAACTCCGACCTCCATGTTTGGGTGTTGGACGGAGGGCTAACAACCTCTCCTATAAAAAAAAAGGGAATGGAAAATATTATGGTCTTATGACCTGGCGGGAAAAGAAATGATGATAAAAGTAATGCAATTACTTATATTTTTATGTATTTATTTTGTACTTTGAAAGATTGGGGGCCCACTACAGGACAAGTGGCAGTGTTGGAAACCGAACAAGACATCAGTGTTGCAAAAATCATCATGCACACGAGTTTCAATCCAATTACATACAGCAATGATATCGCACTGATTAATCTTGCGAGTCCTGCTGATCTTGGTGTAGGAGTTGGGCTTGTTTGTATGCCCGATACCAGCCATCATCTTCCCTTTGACAACTTGAACAAAAAATGCTGGATAACAGGCTGGGGAACTTTATATTCTGGAGGCTATCAACCAACTACACTCAGGCAAGCGTCTGTACCACTGGTGTCAAAACAACGTTGCACTAGTGCTTATCCCGGCAAAATCGACGATTCGATGCTGTGTGGCAGGTCTAGATGCAGGTGGAGTCGATTCTTGTCAGGGCGATAGTGGTGGACCACTGGTGTGCGAGGCTAATGGTGTATGGTATCTCGAGGGAGTCACCAGCTGGGGTCGAGGATGTGCCCAAGCTGGAAAGTTTGGTGTGTATTCCAAAGTCCGGAACTTTAAATCATGGCTGTCACAAAATATACCTGACTTTGTTCCAACAACTGCACCGACACAGATCCTGACATCCTCTGCAATAGGTGAGCATAACCATTTTCTAATTATAAGCTTTTTTCTCATTCTTCTCTGGAGCAAGGTATACTGTTTAAAGGCAATATCGGATTATTTTATCGATGAAAATTAAAATGGCATGCCTTGCACATGCGCACGAGCTGAAAAGTGAACTTGTGCATGCGCAGTGATTGTGTCTTCAATGATACAAGATGGCGGTTTATATTACAGCCCGTGCGGGTATAGGTGGCTTTTAAACGACTGCTCTTAAATCAAAACCGATGTAATCTTAAACACAAATAATCCCATGACCTAACCAGAGCCATGGGCTGAAATAAATATACTGGCACTAACTGGATCTGTTATCGGTAGTCACGAGCTCAACTCCTCGACCACCATGCCTTGTACATAGCCAACTGGTTATGGTCGGCCTCGGACCAGTTCAGAATCTATGATGAGTTATTTAAAGTATTTGTTCCATGGCCATAAACGAAAGCTTATGTTTGCTTGTAAAAAAAACAATCTGTTAGTTAATTGTATTTGTTCAAGTATGTCGCACGATGTTTTTTTTAATATTATAGAGCTCATCAAAACTATGCAAACTAAACGTAGGAAGGACGTTTTAAAACAAGTTTGGAAATCGAAGGGTTTCGAAAATCTCGAGAAAAAATTGAAAATTCATCGGATAATGTTCGGAAAAACTTCGGAAATGATTTTATTGGACCCTCCTAAGAACTCTCAATCATTCGAAAATCTCTATAATTATAAACTTTTGATTCTCATAGTAAATCTTTGGCAGACCAACCAAAAATAATACTTAAAAATTTGCACGAGGCCATGACAGTTTAGCTGTCATGTTAATCAAAATAAAGCGCTCTTCATATAACATCCGTTACGTAAAGTCGTCCGTGGATCATATAAACAAGAAAGATGACTGACGTTTTTTCCCCACTTTAGTACCAGCCACTTCAGGTGCCACTTCAGGTGCCACTTCAGGTGCCACTTCAGGTGCCACTTCTGGTGCCACTTCAGGTGCCACTTCAGGTGCCACTTCAGGTGCCACTTCAGGTGCCACTTCAGGTCCAGTTGAAACATCGTGTAACTTTGACTATGGGTTTTGTTCCGGCTGGCAACAGTCCTACTCAGATGTGTTTGACTGGACACGTCGTGCCGTTCAACTTCATCTTCCAATACAGGACCCTCGTCGGATCACACTAGCGGATCAGGTACGTTTACCTATTGTTAGAAATATCATTATTAGTTTATATGTTTATAGCGTGAACACGTCATTCATTTGCTTAGTTTTGGACCTATTTTGGTAGTTGCCGAGCCATTATGAGAGCTAAGAGCAGCGCACTTGATAGAATACTGGCGCCGGGAAGTATTTTCAACTTTTTCTCAAACTTTCTCGATTTTTTGCATCATGCTATGTAGACAACAAGCGATTGATAAAATAAATCCAAAAACGCAATTTTACATCGTAATCGTGTTTACATAGCCTAAACTACCAACCAAAGAGAGCGCGCGTTGTATGACCAAAGTTTTATCAAGTGTACAGGTTCGAAATGTTTTAAACTGTTCTTGGTATAAGGCTAGTTTTTGTTGATTGAGGTATTGAATTATTGATCAATATATTAATGTATAGCTGTATACTGTTTCTGCCTTACTACCCTGTCAGGATACTATATGTACATTGAAACATCTTCCCAAGTCGCTGGTGATAACGCAAAGCTCGTGCTCCCTGTATCTGACAAAAAGAGCTGGTTTGTCTCACGTTCTATTATCACATGTATGGATACACAATGGGGAAACTCTCAATGTTTTCAGTGGAAATGCAGTGATATTCACCACGTCAGGAAACCATGGCAACTACTGGATAATGGCGAAGAGAAGAATTTATTTGGATAAAACTGTAAGTTGTAATATTTAACATGTATCAATTGCTAGTAAAATTAAAAACGTACTGGTAAAACGTATAGAAAACACCTGACGACGGCGTAAAATTATTATAAAGCACTTATAAATTGTTTGGCAACGTGGCAAAAATGCTCGTGGATTACCTGCGATGGCATGGATTAGCATCCCAACCAGGGAAGCAGCGATGGAAACCGGAATTATTACGTTCCGGCCAGACAAGCCACTAGACCGTTTGTCTTTTAACTCAGGCCCCCTCCACACTTTGTTTGAAAACTCATACTTTGCGATGCTTTTTCGCCTATTGTACACACTACAACGATAGAAAAACGCTGATCGTCTTATTAGAAAACGCATACATTTGAAAACGCTGTCCACAGTGGAGACATTACAAAACAGACCCCTTTCTTATTAGTGTGGACAGCGATAACTGAGGCTTTCGAAAACCCTGACGTCATTAATATGAAAACGGAGCTCTTACTATCGTATTAGTGTGGACAGCAATAACGGAGGCTTTCGAAAACCTTGACGTCATTAATATGAAAACGGAGCTCTTACTATCGTATTAGTGTGGACAGCGATAACGGAGTCTTTCGAAAACCCTGACGTCATTAATATGAAAACGGAGCTCTTACTATCGTATTAGTGTGGACAGCGATAACGGAGGCTTTCGAAAACCCTGACGTCATTAATATGAAAACGGAGCTCTTACTATCGTATTAGTGTGGACAGCAATAACTTTCGAAAATGCTGATATCATCCATATGACAAACATCGTGGCCTTGTCTATTTGTCGCATGCGAAAATCACTGTTTTCGAGCGTTTTCGAGCATTTTCGAGCGTTTTAGTGTGGACGGGGAAACCGCTGCGAAAACGATAGTGTGAACAAGGAGCTTTTGATGCGTTTTCAGTAAAAAAACGGAGTGTATTCAGAAATGCCGATTAGTGTGGTCGGGGCCTCATCGTCGAGGCAAGAGACTTTTACTGAACAGACCAGCTCATCTCAAAAGTTGAAATAAATTAAAACATTGTTGCCCAGCTTGGCCTTAAAAACAAATAGAAAAAAAAATCGTTCAAAGTTTCCAAAACATACTTGTGAATTTCCTACCTGTGCCACCACAGGTTGCCCAAGCTCTATATATGAGTGATAAATTATAAATGACCTGACCTTTGTTTCAGCTGAGCGGTAATTTGAGCGTCACGGTAACCGTTGCGTAACAGCGAAATTATAAGGGTTTGTATGGGAGAAATCGTTTTCCTTTTGAATTTAAAAAATATGAACGATTTGTTAATAAAAATCATTCACCTGAACTCCTTTGCTTGTCTGTCTGTGTGCTGTTTGGTTTTTAGGTCCATTGGACGCGATTTTAGGTGTTTTTTTTTTCACTCTTTCTATGATATATATAGGGAGAAAGAGTGAACAAAAACCCCCCTAAAATCGCTTTCAATGGACCTAAAAACCAAACAGGACACAGACAGACAAGCAAAGGAGTTCAGGTGAGTGATTTTTATTAAAAAATCGTTCATATTTTTAAAATTCAAGTAAGAAACGTTTTTTCCCATACAAACCCATATAATTTCGCTGTTACGCAATGGCTACGTGACGCTCAAATTACCGCTCAGCTGAAACAAATATCAGGTCATTTATAATTTATCACTCATATATAGAGCTTGGGCTACCTGTGGTGCCACGCCTGTCGCTTTATTTCATTTTATTTTCTGCATCTAGAGCATGTCACTGAGCCTAAACATATGTTAGTAAGAGTGGTATTTCATTTCTCCGTATTAACTCTTGTTTTCTTTCTAGGTGACATTTGAAGGAATAGTAGGATCGTCATATTGGGGTGACTTGGCCATCGATGACGTCTCGATTAGTAGAGGAAGCTGCTATGTTCCGACTAAGTCACCAACGTTACCCCCATCTACCTCACCAGGTGATATGAATAATCAATGCACCTCATTTATGTTCAGGTCCATCGACGTTCATCCTAAGGCCTAGTTCAGACGCCATAGTTCACATCAGCCGTTCCGAATTGATTCAGACGCCGTACTTCACATGTAATTCGATTCGGCTCATGTGAAGTCTGAACTGGGCCTAAGTCATACCCCCAAGGCTGTACAAGAAGGGGGAAGGGGGGGGGGGGGGGGGTATGCAACGTACATATTCATTTTTTTCTTAGTAATGTCACAAGTTGAGGAAAACCGTGGAAAAGAAAATATGCTCGTTGCCCTCAGCTTCTTATAATTCTTATAATTTTAATTTCTTAACAAAGTCTACTAGTATACCAATGCAAATGAGACAATCTGATTGGCTGAGCTTCTCGTATACTATCAGATCAGCCATTAGTGTGCAGTGGTTGGAGGTGTAATACAAAATTGCGGTTTCTCCGAGGTTCCGAGTTGGATTTATAATTATTACTAGACTATTGTTATGATTTGTACTAAAACAATTAGATTATTCGCTCTCGATATATTTCATCAACTATCACAACGTAGAAATCTCGAGCTCATAATATAATTGTTAATTCGTATTTATTTAATTCTTCTTATTTTCTCATTAAAAAGACTACTATATTACCACCAAACCAAGTATTTCCAAATCCACCATTACTCCTCAAACACCATCAATAGAGGAAATAGACGAATCAGTCATGGTGAAAATCCGAGACCTGGATATGACAAAGGTACTTTTTCAGCTAATTTTGTTTCTTTATATTATTATTTTGTTTGAACATTAATTCACCAATGTAATGTTATAATGAGACTACTCCAACCAAGGCCACCCAACAAAATTATGTGCAAATCAGCAAATGAAAACCTCGGATGTTAACAATAGATTTCCCACAAATTATGGATCTAAGCAAGCTGCACACTACAGAAGCAATACATTTGTGGCCATTTTTATTGTCTTCGCATTAAATGGTACTGGACAATTTGCGAAGAATTTGTTTGCATGGCCTTGGTTGGAGTAGTCGCACTGTATAACGGCAATAACACATACATAATTTTCTACCTTTTAATTACAATAGTGCAAATATAAGATTTCATTCCTCCATATTCAACGTGTATTTCCGTTGAAACGTTTAAAGGCGGTCGACTAATGGTCAATGGGTAGGACTCGGGGCTTTCGAAATGTTTTCGTATATTCAATTGAAGAGAATATATGTATAAATAAGTTTGAATAGCAGTTATTACAGACGGTCAGCGGTTTGACATGCAAACGAGGCGAAAGGGTCAATCTGGTATTGTTTGCCGTTTGACATGCAAACGAGGCGAAATGGTCAATCTGGCATTGTATTGGCCCATTAGCCTCATTTGAGGCTCGATTACCAGCCGCTGTTCGGGAAAATGAGCCAAAACGAAGACCGGGCTCGAGAGCGCGGCGGGAATCGAGCCTAACTCGTTTGCATACTTTTTAAAAACAAAATAATATTTGACTGCGGGCTCAACTGTAATAACTGCTATTGGTTTTGTAGTCCAGTTAACTGATAACATGAATCCGATTTTCAAGTCCTAATCCTAATTATTTATTATCTAGTTATCCCTTCTGAACTTGTGATTATTTCGTTTCTTCCCTGGATATTGTCTACTATTATTTTCTCCAATAATGATGAGTTTATTCCTCTTGGCTCATTTTTTATTCTTTACATGTGTTTGTGTTAGTGGGATACCGAAATGAAAGATGACTTTAAAAGAGAAGTTGCAAGGGTAGCGACAGAATACTGTGCAGCTGACGGAGCCCGGTGTCAAATAACCCAGACAAGGTAAAAGCACAAAAACAACCGTACACATGCATAAATGCAAAGATCACAAACACAAACGACAATACCACAACTTCTCGAATGTTTATATTAATAATGATGATAATATTTTAACAGGGAGCCCATGTCACTATTTTGTTTTTCAATGGGGCCATGTAAACTGAAAAATAAAAAAAATACAATACAATAAATTAAAACAAATAATAAAGTAGGCATAAATACAATGGTTAAATGAGCTATATCACGATATTTTAAAGTCATTTTTGAGAAGTGCAAAATTTCCTTCAAATTGAAGAAAGCCTAAAAAAAATAGTTTAATAAGCCAGAAAAACACCAAAGAGGTGATAATAACCCAACCGGGAACAAGGATGGTTGAGCATGGAAAACATTGAGACGGATTGCATGTGAACGGCGAACTTGAACAAAATTGGCCAATGTTTCAAGATGCGCCATTCGTGACGTAGCTCCTTTTAAAAAACTAACAAGTATTCCGATTCGTCACTATGGTAAAAAGCTATTCTAAAAATACAATAAATAAATAAAAAATACCGAATAAAAAGGTGGGTTCGAAGTCTTCGAAGCAGAGAGAGAAACAGGATGAGCAGCGGCATTAACGGGCCCGATCTCTGTCCATACTAAAGAACAGCTGCAGGCCGAAATGCCGAAATGTTGCAAACTAGCAGTTCAATGTCCGAGTTCTGCTACATATACGTACTTTGTAGCTTTGATGGAGATTTTTTACGCGTAACCTGGAGGCAAGCGTTGAGCGCAATATGCTATTCTATTGTTTTGATTTGTAGAAAAAAGAAGTTGGTCCCAGAAAACGCAGAATTTTCGTTTCCGTATGTTGTTTTGGGACGTCACGGGAAGCCCTGCCGTTAACACATTCTAATTGGCTTATGACACTCTAGCGGGTTATATAATTGTATTTTGAAAAACACGTTTTTGTGGATAACTCGCGCGCGTTTCAAGATTTTAAAATAATTTTTTTTTTGAAAATGTAGCTAAAAACCGTAATGTTTAGTTTGGCCTGAAAAAATAAAATCGCAAAAAATCGTCCCTTGAAGGTCTACGGTAACCTTAATAATATGCTCTCACCGACAATTTCACGATTGGACTCAGATGTAAGGCGAGCGCAATTTCGAACATCCGATTGGAAACTCCCAGATGACCAGAAACAATAGTGACGTTGTCTTCCAAAAATCAAGCATTAACAAAAGGCAAAGTTTGATATCATTCGTACAGCACCTCTGATTGGCTATTTCTTGGTTATGATTAACCATGGAAATCCACCATCTACTTAAATGTTAATATTTTCTGCTAAGCTGTTATTTTCTGTCCTGTTTAGTTCCCGTCGGAAGCGTTCGTCCGAGAAAGGTGTATTTTCAGCCGATATGGTTCACATTGTTCCTGATTATCCAATGCAGTCACCTGATGACCCTCTAATCACCTTGTTAGCTTTCTATTTACAACTTCCCCAAGAGCTCTCGCACAATGTCGTTACCAAAGATGTCCTGCAAGCCATCGTGAAGAGTGACATGTCGAGTATTGAAAGATCGATCGGTACTACAATCGTAAGTGTCCAGCATTTTGTTTCCACCGCGGAAGGCGAAAACGAAGATGAGGAGAATGAGGAAGGATCAAAGCCATCTGGCAGTGTTATTATTGTAGCTTCTGTGGGTGGTGTTTTATTGTCGTTGTTATCGTCGCTCTTGCGTTGAGGTAAGAGAAACCAAAAGTAAAGGAGCTGCGCTATTGTTTCTATGTACCCTGGTAATGGGCTTATATGCTCTATATTTCACAAAATGGAGCGCGAGCAACTTTGTTAGTTAATAGGAAGGGTGTCCAATATCAAAATTCGAGCTCTGTGTAAGTGATTGCGTTCCTTTCAATTTTTTTTTTTAGATTCCTAATACATTTCCACAAATTAATGCATTTTTTCTCGAATATAGCCATCAAGCAAATTGCATAACCTGCGGCGCGGTCGCCCTACTATTCTGTTAATGACTCCGAAATTGACTCCCCTCATTCTATTCTACGAAGGTCTTTTTTTATAAGAAAAGGAAGACAATTTTCAAAAGACGCCCATATTAATCTACTTGATTGTTTCTCTAAGATGTGGCCCTAACAAACATGTACACAGCAAGGAAAATGTCGTTGAAGGCAATGATGCGGTCAATGGAGGCATCGATGGAGGCAGCACTATGAACAAGTGGACCAACAATGCTTATGACAACAATGCTTACACTACAGTAACTGTGGAGCAAGCCGTTGAATTAAAGTATACTAATCGTACTCGTTCAACCGAAAATGTTCATGTCAAAAAGAGCGGAAAGCACCATCCCTCGACAAGTAATGGTCTGCATGTACCTACCAACCACTCATCAGTTAACGAAGGATTCCAAGAATCAAAAGAAAGTGTCGGAAAACTGAATCAAGAAAATCTAGCTACGCCCAAACAATTCGAAAGAAATACAGTTGCAAACGATTCAACTGACGGTGTTGTCCTTAGTTTCCAAAACGTCCCAGCAGAAATGAAAGCAGGAATTAGTGTTGCTGCAAACGCATCCAATCAAACCAACAGTAACGATCCAGAGGAACAAAACAAGAGAAGCAGCGAGGCAGACATCAACGATCATGAGATTTATGTTTAGCACACACCGAACGCCTTTGTCTCAAGGGCAGAAAGCGACCCAAACAAGCAAGTTCAATGTGACGAGTACAGTATGTAGGATAATATTAATACTACCATGAAAAATAACAAACCTAGTATTTTTTCCAACCCATAATGTGTTTTCTTGCTTCGTTCGATAGCACCCAATTTATTATTTGTTAACGAATTTCTGACTTTCACTTTTGATTTTGGTAAACGGCAGTTTACTTTCTCTCTATCATTTTAATTTTACTTGACATTGGCACCTGCAAACAGTCAATAACGAAATTGTTAATAATGAATGTCTTTCTAGGATGTTAATAATGTAAGGGAAAATTAAAGGGTTACTTCGCCGATTGGATATATGGATGGAATTAATCCCAAACCACCAGCTTATCAGTACGTCAGCATGGAAATATAGATTGAAGTTAGTGCAATGCCAGTGCACGTGCATAACTAGTGCAAATAATTAACAAATGTAACCAGCTTTACTCTACATTTACACTTTTGAAAGGGGTGCTATAGAAAACAAAACAAACAACAACAACAACAACAACAAGAATAGGTTCATCGTCATCCGGAAAGGGGTGGGGGTGTTGGGGAGAGTGGTGGGGTGCTACTATTTAAACGTGGCGGTGGTGATTGTTCCATCTTTTAAGTACCGCTTCGAACCGCTTAGGTAGCTTTAATCTAAAGTGATCGCTGGCATTCTGCCAGGAAAAAAGAACCAGTCTCAATATTCAGTTTTAGAATTGGTACTTCTCATGGATGGAACTTAATTCGAGTCATTCGATTCTGGACCATTTAGGGGTTCCTTTCAAAATTTGCCGACGATTACTATATCCTCGTCACTTTCATATGGGAGTCTCACCCGGGAAGTCTCACTGTATTAGGCTGGTGGTTTAAGTTTGATACCCTTAATTCAAACAATGGCCTGCGATCGCACATCTCACGCAATATCTTGTATATCGACAACCGTTTGATTGGGGTCGCAGCTTGGTACACTGATTGCATACAGTTAACAAGTTACAACTGTAGATGGTGCCAACAATTTGGAAATGGCATGAAACCAGGATTTCATGTCTTATCATATGCGGAGTAGTAGTATTGCGAGTGACTTATCTAAAAATAGTTTTGCTATCACAATATATCTTCACAGCTGACAAATGACATAGAATGTAACTTTAGACCTCAAAGCCACTCAGAATAGCTTTAAGAATAGTTTCTAAACCGTTTTTAATGAAAGCAATAAAATTTACTTAAATCAAATATTGTTTTTTCTTCATAATTTTTCGGTGTCAATCAGATTGCTTGGTTTATAATGACAATTGTCTTACAGAATATTTACTGTCTTACATCCTTGCTATTTTTTCATTTAATTTTCGTGATTTTCTGATTTTCTAAAAATCGTGACATTTGAGATTTTTTAGATGTATGACGGCATTTAAAATGTATGATGTGTCACCCAAAACAAAAGTGTAAACACCCTCGTGTTCATTTGGTAAACAACCCGAGACGTTTCCGTTCATATATTTTTAAATTCTATGCGGTTCACTACAGCTTGGATAATTTGGCAGACATTTTATTAATAGACATTTTGAATGCCGTCAGTTAAGTTTACAGACATTTAATATGTAAATCCTCAAAGTCTATAAATACTAATCGCAGAATTACAGACTTTATTCAGAAGTCCGTAAATTATGGTCAGTATACTTCATATTCTCATACGTAAACAAATTACAAACATTTCATTTACATTTCATATTTTAACAAAATAACGCAAGTACACAATAATTGGACATTCAAGTATTTAAGGCCGTATTAAAGCCATTCGCCTTCACGGATTATTATTCGGGGCGATGACGTCATCGCCACGAGTTGTAAATTCGTTGTTGTCGTTACAAATCTGCCTAGGTCAAGTGGCTCGGCCAAACCGGTAGAATGAGAGCTGGGGGAGAGGGTTTTTTTTTGCTGACAAAGCGAGGCACCCATTATGTCATCGGTATCAATGGGAAAATTATCACGGTTTTATTTGCTACGGATCTCGGAAACTTCAGATATTAAGACGAAATCCATTAGAAAATCGAGTAATATTTATGGCCAGTGGACAAAAATCCAGTACTATGATGCCATGAGCTTTCACGCTTAAACTAGACATTCATGAGCCATACCTTAACGGTATTCACCAAATAATATAACTTCACAATCCTTAAATTGCTTTCTGCCTTGGGTTTCCTCCCGTGAATGGGTTTTGTATATAACAAAACCATAAGCGAGTATGTAGTCGCATATAGTTTGTTTTAAATATAACAAAACCATAATAGTCCATGGGCCAGGCCAGAATTTCTTACCACTTCGGGGACAAACGGTGACCAGTGTCAATTTGAAGAGTGGCTCAAGTTGTTTAATAATTTTGATGATAGCAATTTTGAATGGGTAGCTTTATGGTATATTTTTTAACTTCAAAAAGCCAAAAAATGTGCTTTAGCGTGAAAACGAGGCTCCAAAGAAAAGCCAGCCTAAAAAAGGAACGATAATCTTTCTACGCCTTCTTGAAGGCATGCAAAGATAAAATATATTTTTATTTCATTCGATTTTACTGACTAAAACGAAAAAAACGCTTTTAAAACCTCGTTTTTAGAACAAATTCCCTTTCATCAATGTTTGCAATGCATCATGGGTAATCTAAGATGGCGGACAATCTTTCAGGTACGTTGTTGGTCGTGTTTCCTTGCTATTTATGACGGATTTCCGTTATTTTAATACAAAATATATAGAAAATATTTTCATTTAAGGGTTTGAACAACTATTTTAAAGAAAGTTTTACGAAATTAGTGCTTTTTTAAGTGTTTTTTCGGTAAAACATTCGTACAAAACTTTACCAGCATTCGAGATGTGCACTCGATTGTCGACGTTCGTGTACTGAATTGAGCGTGTATTTGCTGTTTTATATTGTGTAAGGATACTTGAGTGACAACGAATTGTATATTATGTGTTTTTTTTACGATAATTAGTGAGTGCAAATGGGTGGATCTATAAAGTGTATGGGTCAGATTCAAATGGCAGATATGATTTTCAACCGAATTACTAAATGTGAGTGTTGGTTCAGTGATGCTGTGGTTTACTTTCTGGAATTTCATATTAGCGGTGTTTTTTCATTTTTTAGGAAATAAATCTAAGAGGAATGTGAATATAGAATCGGAAGAACCCGCCAAGAAACGTATTTGCGTAGAAATAAGAGATAACTGCTTAATACACTGCACCGAAACGTCCGGTGATCTGTCATCATTGCAAGATACCCAGTCATGGACAACGTTTTTTTAAGGGCCGCGGAAATTCGACAGTACACTCCGATTCTAGATATCGCCAAGACTGTCACAGGAGAAGAGCCTCCAGACATCAAGTATCACGGCAAATGCCGCAGTATTTTTACAATGAAAAGAGATCTTGATAAGATATGTAAAGATGCGAATAAGTTCAACGAGTCCATTGTAACAGAACGAAGATTGTCTATGCGTGAACCTCCAACGAAAAACACAATATACAACCGTGTTTGCATTTTTTGTGACAAGGTTAGTAAGTATTCAAAAGGCCAGCATGTTCGATAAAAACTGGTCGGTATGGATTTGCGTGCAGATGAAAGTATCAGAAGGATAGCGACAGCTAAGAATGATGGTAAGACATTAGCTCTAGTGTCCCGGGACTTGGTAGCAGCTTAGGGCTGTTATCACCGAAGTTGTTACAAGGCGTACACCTGGCACAAGAGTCAAGCATCTCCACTACATCCGAGGATGAAGAATCGTACGCTCGCATCGAGTCTGCAGCTTATGAGATGCTATTTGATCACGTCAGAGTGCACATACTTAAAACACCTAAACTAGTGAGGCTAACAGATCTTACTCGTACGATGCTCTGTTTTATGGAAGATTTGGGCGTGGCAGAGGCTAAAGAGTCCACCAAGACGCACCTTCGCCGAAAACGTGAGGCATAGTTTGAAGTATGTTACAGTTTGAAGACCTGCTTGGTAACAGCAGATTGTTTGTCATCCCTGGGACTCTGTCAAGACTTCAGTTGGCCAAAGAGCTTGCAGAATGTTTACAGCAGCAACAAAGCCAGTGTAAAGCATCAAGTACGGAAGATATTCGACGAGCTGCTTCGAAAAGCCATATGTTCTAAGAAAGCTGTCGATGAGTTCTGTGCTATCTCACCCCACTTGGACCTCTTCCTGGGCATTAGCCAGTGCTGATGGCTCACTAAGGAAGACCAACAAGTCTACACTAGCGAAAGAGCTCCAGAAGGATCTACCAGCAGTTGAAGCTATCCCACAGCCATTGGCATGTATCATTGACGGTATGGCCATGGTCCAGAGGCTCAAAGGAGACCATATGACATTTGCTGACATAGCGGATGCGCTGATGGCTATGATCTTACGAGAAGGGGCAGCAGCTAAACGGATCGACGTGGTCTTTGATGTTTATAGAGAAATATAAATCAAATACCGGAGAGAGAGAAGAGAGGAGGTTACTCAGGAAACGAGTACAGACATATTCAGCCAGATCACGCTTTTCACTACGGCAGAGGAAAAGTGCACTGAGATTTCACCAGATGGTGGTGCTAAGCTCAGAGAGGACCTCAAGTCAACCCAAGAGGAAGCGGACACCAGACTTCTACTCCACGCAGTTCATGCAGCAAAGAATGGTTACAGCACCGTTGTGATATCATCAGAAGATACCGATGTTTTCGTACTCTGTCTAGCTTTCAAGCCCTTCGTTCCAGCTACAATGTATTTGAAGTGTGGTACGCAGACTCGTACAACATACATCAGCATTACCAATGTTGTCCAGCGTCATGGTTTGGGGTTGTGCTGGTGCCTTCCCGGACTGCATGCGTTCACTAGGTGCGATAGCGTCAGCGCCTTTTCTGGCAAAGGAAAAACTGACCGCCTTGAAGCTAGTAAAGAGAAAACCTGCATTCCAAGAGGTATTCCAGCAGCTTGGCATGGATTGGGAAGTGTCCGATGAGTTGTTCGCGAGGCTTCAAGAATTCACATGTTTGTTGTACTCCTCAAGTCCTGGAACAAATGATGTCAACGTGCTTCGCTACCGTCTCTTCTGTACCAGAAAAGGAAGATTAGAATCGAACCAACTACCACCATGCAAGGACACTCTTCGAAAGCACTGTGACCGAAAACTACGTGGCAGCAGGTAGTCTTCAGGGCTGTCCCCAGATCCCCTCGCCCATCGATTTGGATGGTGTCTAGAGGATGGCAAGTTGACCATCGACTGGATGAGTGGGGAACCAGCACCAAACGCTGTTCTTGAGTTCCTGTCCTGCCAATGCAAGCGCGTCTGCCAGTTGCCAAGCTGCACCTGTCTCGTGAACGGTTTGCGATGTACTCAGCTGTGCAAGCTCCAAGAGTGCGCAAACCAGCGCGAAAAAGTCGCCGAGGAGGACTCGCTGACAGATGAATCCGATTCTGACGACGATATCGATTGAGCAATAGATTTGAATATAATGTACTATTTTAACATGTTATGCTATAGAAACGAAGCTTAACATTTCCTTCTAGTGGGCGATCTTTTCATCCTTTAAAGTTACATAATATATATGTCAACATTACTGCACAACTCAGATATGTTGTTTTTCTAAGATGCATTAACTTGTCTGCAAACTGTGATGATATTGGTGCATTTGAGCAAGTGACTCAGGTATTTTTAAGGTTTGCTCATAACGTTTCTCGCGATATGTCGAATGAAGCAGAATCAAAACCCATACGATAGCAAATATTATTTTTTAAATATCCACGAAAGTAAAGCACTTGATATGCATTCAAAATACAAATGCAAGTTACATGGAATGCATTTATTCGTAGTATTTTAGTGCATATTAAATCGTGGTTGCCATCGAAATTACATGATATTTAACGTTTCCAAATTTAAATTTGTCCATTATTATCTTATTGTAGCTTCTTTTGTGTTTAAATTGTTCAAAAGCTCAAATTTACATGAAAGCAGCCGTCTTCATTAGTCAATCTTGGGTGTCTGGTTCGTTTCTGATGATTTTGATGACGTCACTTCATCACGTGAGTTTACCACTTTAGCTACCCATCTGACATTGCTATCATATATCAAATTGAAGTAGAGGAACTGAGGTTTAAGAAAATGTATGGTAGCACTTGTCCCCTGAGTGGTAAGAATTTCAAATTTTTTGGGGTCCTGGCCCATGGACTATAAGCGAGTATGTAGTCGCATATAGTTTGTTTTGTACATAACAAAACCATAAGCGAGTATGTAGTCGCCATATAGTTTTGTTATGTATATAAACAGTCCGGGCCATATCCATATACCTCATGACGTCATCAGTACTGGCGTCTTGGGACATTTATGGAAATACTCCATTCATCCCGCCTTCTAAACACCTAGCGTTTTTGTCCCTTGTGCTTATCCTATAAGACTGTGGCGGGATTATAAAGGAAACATCTGATTGAAACACAGCAAAAACTAACGAAAGATGGCGTCCTTCGCGTTGGGGAGAAGATATTTGCGTTGAAAATCGATCAAACGTGTTAGTTTCGAAGGCCGCGTTTACAGTGTTTGTCGTTGGTTAAGTGAAAATTTAAGGTATGTAACACTTTTTTTGGTTCTTAAAAAAATATATTGTGAGAAACTAGAGTAAATTTAATTCATTTTGGTCGAAACAGAAGTCACATTGCACGATACCTTTGTTCATATGAATGGCCGTTGAAAATCTGTGATCAGTGTAATTTGAGCGCCATGTGAAATATGATCAAAGGGTAAGATTACGAGTATCGATACCATCGACGTGGTCATGAAACGTCGATCTAAATGAAGGAATATAAAGTTAGAGAAGTCGTAGGGAATACTATTGGCCGTGTACAACATTTCTTAAACAAAGCATTCACCAAGGCAAAGTGAAAATATGTTAATTGGTTTAGTGTACTTTAATTAAAAAGAAATAAATAAAGGCAATTTCAGTGAAAAACCCACAGAGTGGCTTTTCTCTTCCACTCTTTCCAGATCGAATTGGAACTTTGAAATGTTGGTTTTTTGTGGGGAGGAAAACCGTAGTATCTGGCAAAAAACCCTTGGCCAAGATATGATGTCGGGGTCCGAGATTCGAATCCAGGTCGCATTGGTGGGAGGCGAGTGCTCTCGCCACTGCTGTGCCATCCCTGCTCACCATAATTCCTTTAACACGGTCATGCTGATTGCATTCATTTGGCTTGTCAGACCCACAAGAAACAAAGTCTACAATGTATACAGCTATTGATTTCTATCACTAGGAAAGGCTTATGATTTATGTTCCAATGCAAATGTTCCATGCATTTATTTGATCCTGGTCTTTAACAACACACTATCATGTTTTTAAAATTTTTATTTTCAAAATTACAGTCAAGGCTCTCGTAAGCGACCAGCTCAGGAATTCGAATACGTGGTCATAACTAGTGGTTTAGCACAACAAGTGGTCGCCTTACTAGAGCTTAAAACAAAGGAAAAGACCAGTTGGTACAACAGTTCCCAAAAGTGGTTTTAACTACATGTAGAGCTTGGTCGCTTATGCAAAGGGGTTGTAACGAGAGCTTTGACTGTATTTATTATAAATTATGCCACATTTTGATTGGGAGGTATTTGTGAGTTTTGCGTTGCTTCATGGTTAACCCAATGCTGACAGATTATTATTATTTTTTTAATTTATCCAGTTGATAAATTTGGTGGTATTAATTTATGAATAACTTTATGTGACTTTATAACAGATGCATCACTGGTGATGCTAAAGCCAGCTTAATGCCAAATACCTCACCAAAGTGGCAAAAAATAGGCAAGCAGGTGGTGGTACAGTCCTGCCATTTTTTGTTCCAGGAAACTTTATGTATATAATTCTCTCTCCAAAATCAAAATAGTACTCACAGCAATCACATGTAGTGCAAAAACATAATTAAAAAAATTGAATTACAGCTTTCCCACACTCCAAGCAATTCTGCATGCTAGCTAACTAAAGTTATGCATCTCCAAAAGGATTAATAAACTGACTGCTGTTATCTCTGTGTTGGATACTAGTTTACAGTATCAGTTCACATACATGTATCAGCCACCCAATTAGCCTGTCGGAACCTGATCTCAGGCTACCACCCAATGAAATGGAGATGCAAAACAAATTCAGCAAAAAAATAAATGGCACCTTTCTCCCTCCTTACTCATACTGATATGAACAAAAATTACCTTAATCATATTTCAGCCACTTGTAAAAATTAATATAGTACACCATCTACAACATATTTGAAATCATACTGATTAAAACTGTAATATTTGTTCCAGGTCCTTCAATCGACAAAAGAAACTGCGACAGGAGTAAAAAAACAAGCTTTTCCCAGAGATGCACATATTTAATGTTAAAATTCTTAATCCTATTTGTACTGGTTGGGACACAAGGTCAAGATCACAAAGTCAAGGTCACAAGGTCAAGGGTCACAAGGTCAAGGCCACAAGGTCAAGGTCACAATGTCACAATGTCAAGGTCAAGGTCACAATGTCAAGGTCACAAGGTCAGGTCACAAGCTCAACCACAACCATAACCACAACCATAAGACTTTACTAGTGCCCAGTTTTCTCGCGGTCAAATTTGCTTTGTTTTGGGTTTTTTTGTCTCAGCCAATAACATCACAGAAAAACATGTATCCAGAGATGGATATGGCTCGGACTGTATAGCAAAACCACAAGCGAGTATGAAGTCGCATATAGTTTTTTTATATAACAAAAAACCTAAGATAGTATGTAGTCGCATATAGTTTGTTTTGTACATAACAAAACGATAAGCGAGTATGCAGTCGCATACAATTTGTTTTGTACATAACAAAACGATATAAGCGAGTATGCAGTCGCATACAATTTGTTTTGTACATAACAAAACGATAAGCGAGTATGTAGTCGCATACAATTTGTTTTTGTACATAAACAAAACGATAAGCGAGTATGTAGTCGCAATATCATTTTTGTGTACATAACAAAACGATAAGCGAGTATGTAGTCGCATATAATTTGTTTTGTACATAACAAAACGATAGGCGAGTATGTAGTCGCATATAATTTGTTTTGTACATAACAAAACCATAAGCGAGTATGTACTCGCATATATTTTTGTTATGTAAATAGAGTTTTTCACACAAGCAGTTTTCGCATAATCGATCGTGGAGCCGCCATCTTGGATTATTTGGCGAGCGAAATCTGGGGAGAGGGCAAAACTCCCCTGGGTACGGGAGGCGGGGCGCGGGGAGGCGTCAAAAAATAGAGGGGCAGTCCGCACTTCTCATGTTTTCCCGTTCATGACTGTCGTTGCTCCAGCAAACGGCAGCATCTGATTGGTCCATAGACAAAGCGCGTTAAAACATTATTGACAACTTGTTGACGGGTTGACATAAAACCACTAAATTAGTTGTAATTTTCATATTTAAGCTTTATTAATATTGTAAAAGCTTACCCTCAAATCGCCGAGCGATTCGCAAGAAACAGATCCATGAAAACATAGCACTTAAGAACGAATGTCGCTAAGGATGAGCCAAATTGGAAATGGTCAATGCCCACTTTCTGGGGCTTAAATAAATGCTATTTGTAGCAACTTACACTACACTGTTTCTCTATCATCGATAATTTGAAAAATTTCACTTTTACAAGCTTACATTTTAAGCAACTTCAGAAAAAAAATGTTTTGAATAGCACATCCACTGGTGAAAACTGTTAACATGTTGTCGTGGGTATGTAATTGTAAATTATTTGTTCTGCAAAAAATAGTTGAGTGCCCGCGGACGTTTCAGTACCAAAAGATTCACAAAGGACGAAATATTCATTTGTAACTTCAAATTGGATCAAAATATGAATACCGGTTTGATTTTATTTTGGCCAAAGATGTCTCATTTTCAGTTTTTTTGAAAAGCGGTCCCCCCTCTTACAAAGTACAAGGAGCCAGGGAGTCCCCAGGGGGCCAGTTTTGAGGAGTGGAAGGATGATATTATACCAGGATGTCAGCAGAATTTTAACGGGTCTTTTGCATTTTGAGATAATTAGTTAACAAAATCTCAGTTTCCAGGGTTAAAAATACCTCAAAAAATACATTTTTGGGCATGAATCCCCCCCCCCCTGATCCCAAGTCTACTGTTTTGTACAGGAAGTGAAACAAATATCATCATGAAGTGTTTCCACCCCAAGGAGTAACTACACACAAAGTATGAAGGAAAGTTTATTTTGACCATTTCCAATTTGGCTCAATCCTTAGCGACATTCGTTCTTAAACCATCCATAAACCAGATCCGATGAAAACATAGTCACTAAAACTAGACGTTTGGTGAGTAAATCGAGTCACTTCAAGTGTTTTGTTTTTAACGGATAAAGTGTATAAGCCGGCACATGCGCCGGACAGTGAAACAATCCCTTTTAAGCTAGAAAATAACTTCAAATATTCGGCTAGAGCTCAAAGTTACTGTTTTTTAACTTGCGTATTTTAAACCTGAAAATAGGTAGCACAGGTTCAATTTAACAATTGATTTAGTTATAATTTATGATTTAGTTTGTAATTTATAATTTTTGCTCTTCTACCTTTTCTGTAAACCCAGTTTCCACCTACAAACAAGAGGTTAACGTGTCATATACCTGTAACAAGACATCAGAATGGAAATCAAACATATATTTTTACAGTAACACTAAACTGTCCAAACTATGTATTATAGATTGAATATCGAAGAAATATCCGAATTTCGTCCTTTCCATCTTTTCGATCAACACTGGGTTTAATCAAGCAGCGTTTCATTAGGCTCTTTCGGTCCAACTGGTCTGATTTGGTCCTACTTGACAATACAGCTCCCTAGCGTAAATCCGAGCTAGCTACTATACATAACTCGGTAAATTTGTATTGACACGAGCTATGTTCATTTGCCCTGCCGAGCAAAACGACTCCATTTTTTTTACCACAAATCACGGTCATATGGTTCCGATAGCTGGTGCAATAATTCAGTTTCTGCGTTCTTTTGATTCGGTACACAAGAGCGCGGCGATGCGATTCTTCATCGAGTGCAAGCGGTTGACAACACTTAAACTACAATACTACACAAATATTAACGCAGAAGTGCAGCTCAATGTTAATATTATAAGTGTTCGTTCAGTTCGATCATAAGAAATGCCTAAAAAAATTGGGTGTGCAGGGTCCAGAAGTGGTACACACACTCCCTCAGGCTTTGGTAAATCGCAGCTAGGAACGTTTATAAAACATTGCCTTAATTGTAAAAACCAACAAAAAACAAACAGTCTGTTTTATTATTTTGACGGGAAGTCCTCCCCAGAATTGAAACGACGAAGGAACGAACGATTCAGTGCCTCAGGTATACGCATGACACCCACAGGATCACAGAGACCGCCACCAGATTAGTAGTATTCTCCTTGGTCGAAAGGGACAATAGATGACGCGCCTAAGAAAGATGCGGCCTCCGTGCCGTGACGTGGCATGCAGGATATACAGAGTTTAGAGATACTGCGAGAGATTGCATTTGTCGCTTGGACGCGGATACCTTTACCGAAATTAAAAGAAGAAACGAGATCGTTGAAGCGATCTAACTTGTCGGTCGATAAGCGAACAGACATAGTCGAACGAATCAAGTTCGATTCCTAGGAAAGCAACAAGCTGGGTAGGAGAAACAACCTTTTTCAATTCAGCATGTGTTTCAAATGTGGCACGTTTCTTGATAGACTTGTAGGCGTTGGTGTTTCCCGTTGTGGCACAACAGCCACAACAACCACTTTTTCCACGTAACGGTGGCTAAAGAACATATGCGCGTGTTTTTCAAGTACAGCTGTCTCACTCTTCTCTACATACACATACAACATTAGCAGTCAATAGGCCTATATTTCGCTATAGAACAAGCCCGGGAAAAGGCTCTTCCTCGTTGTAATTATACACCATGTTGATTTTCATTACATACCGCAAACACCCCACAACACCCACAACACCCACAACAGCCACAACAGCCACAACACCCACAACACCCACAACAGCCACAACGCTCACAACACTCACAACACCCACAACACCCACAACACCACAACACCCACAACACCCACAACACCCACAACACCCACAACACCCACAACACCCACAACACCCACAACACCCACAACAGCCACAACACCCACAACACCCACAACACCCACAACATCCACAACACCCACAACACCCACAACACCCACAACAGCCACAACACCCACAACACCCACAACAGCCACAACACCCACAACACCCACAACACCCACAACACCACAACACCCACAACAGCCACAACAGCCACAACAGCCACAACAGCCACAACAGCCACAACAGCCACAACAGCCACAACAGCCACAACAGCCACAACAGCACAACAGCCACAACAGCCACAACAGCCACAACAGCCCACAACAGCCACAACAGCCACAACCACAACACACAAACAGCCACAACAACAGCCACAACAGCCACAACACCCAACAGCCACAACACCCACAACAGCCAACAGCCACAACACAACAGCCAACAACAGCCACAAACAGCCACAACAGCCACAACAGCCACAAACAGCCACAACAGCCACAACAGCCACAACACCCACATCACCCACAACAACCCCACAACACCACAACAGCCACAACAGCCACAACACCACAACAGCCACAACAGCCACAACAGCCACAAACAGCCACAACGCCCACAACATCCACAACAGCCACAACAGCCACAACAGCCACAACAGCCACAACAGCCACAACAGCCACAACAGCCACAACAGCCACAACACCCATAACTAGCTATATTTATTACAACGGTGCGATCAACATAAAACATTGCTGTTCATGTACTCTGACCAATACTATTGAACAGAGTAATTGGTGTGTGTCATATGTATACCCCGGATGTATACATTAATGTACGCTATCACCATACCACTGCAATGTGAACAAGGGCCATTCCATTTTAGAACACCTTTAATGGCAAAATTAAAACATATCTTATTTAACCCAATCATGTATTTTTTGGAATGAGGAAAACCTAAATTGTTCAAAAAATAATTATCTGTAAGTTGACTTTGCGGGAAACGTCAAAGAAGGCTGTTGATTTTTTACCAATGAAAAGGTGTGAAAAATAGCTGGCAAGCTGTAAGATTTCAAATGATTATACCAAGGCAGATTTAATCCAAAATCTTACTAATGCATAACGCTTGCGCAGATATTGCGCATAATATACAGTGGGACATACAGTGGAACTCTCCACGCGAAACGAAGATTGGTTTGAGAAATCAGGAAGTTCAAAAATACGGGAGTAAAATTACAGTGAAACAAGTCCAAGGAAAACGACTTTTGGTTCGAGTTATCAGGGTTTTCGAGAAATTTAGGGTTCGAGAAGTTCCACTGTACTAGCAGTATACATCGAGGGCGAGAAGCCGTCTTACATTTCATTATTTATTTCATCCTGCAACTGATAAACATACACCTGTTTGAGTTCGAAATCGAAATACTCGTCCGCAAAAAAAGGGTTTCTCATGATATAAACACGCGTTTAAAAAAGTAAAGAAAAAAAAGAAAAAAAAAGGGACCTTATAGGCGCCGAACCCAGGACCTCTAGACTCCAAATCGGTGCCTATATCCACTGCGCCACGTCGCCACAACGAAAAATATTTGGGCCAAAAATCATTTACAGCAGATTTCAGTGCTGTGTGTAGCTATGATTCGCCCGTCATGATTCGACCGAGAGGTTACCAAGCAGTAAGACGAATGATGAAAGTTTTGCACGAAGACCCACGCTGGCGGGTGATTTATCAGCAATATTTGTACGGAAGTTCTATAAAAGGAAACAGCTAGATGTCTTTTTACAAGTGCCAGCTTTGTATCAAATATTCACAGGTTGTATGGGGAGCGTAGCGAGATAAACCGGCAAAGAAGAAGAGGAAGGCAAATATTCTTGTCTAGTAAGCGGAAGTTTGAACATGTTGAATGTTTATTGTATTTTATATCGAGTGACATGAAAAGATGAAAGTCAAACATTTCTTTATCTGATACTTGAATAGATAGGAACACAAAACTCTGGAGGAAATGATAAAGAATAAGTCGGAACTGTTTATATAGACGAGTATCAAGACTGGTTTCACACAGTTACACGGGTTAACAACTGATTGCAACTATTGTATTGTGCAGGTCGATCGATATACGCCTTGGATTTACGTATGGAAAGGTTGGTCTTATCTCAATGAATTTTCCGTGTTTTGCATGTAGGAAAGTTTGCAGCCAGTACATAGAACTCCTATGGTCTGGAGAAAAGCATTCTTGACTTCTTGACGGCTGTGCGTAACAGCGGCTTCGGTAGTTCGCTATTGTTATTGTAAGTTCCTTCAGAAATTAACGTTTGATATCTAGTCACAAAGAATATTTAAAAATTTTGTGAGGCCGTTCAGAAGGACATCTTGGTCCTTGCGGCTTGCAAATCCGATCGATGCGATTGTAAATTGACCTAAATTAACAATAACAATAGCGAACTACCGAAACAGCTCTCAAGTACAGGCGTCAAGAAGTCAAGAAAGCTTTTCTCCACTAGACCATTGGAGTTCTATGTAACTGCAAACTTTCCTACATGCAAAACACGGAAAATTCATTGAAATAAGACCAACCTTTTCATACGTAAATCCAAGGCGTAGTATCGATCGACCTGCACAATACAATAGTTGCAATCAGTTGTTAACCCGGTGTAACTGTGTGAAACCAGTCTTGATACTCGTCTATATAAACAGTTCCGACTTATTCTTTATCATTTCCTCCAGAGTTTTGTGTTCCTATCTATTCAAGTATCAGATAAAGAAATGTTTGACTTTCATCTTTTCATGTCACTCGATATAAAATACAATAAACATTCAACATGTTCAAACTTTCGCTTACTAGACAAGATTATTTGCCTTCCTCTTCTTCTTTGCCGGGTTTATCTCGCTACGCTCCCCATACAACCTGTGAATATTTGATACAAAGCTGGCACTTGTAAAAAGACATCTAGCTGTTTCCTTTATAGAACTTCCGTACAAATATTGCTGATAAATCACCCGCCAGCGTGGGTCTTCGTGCAAAACTTTCATCATTCGTCTTACTGCTTGGTAACCTCTCGGTCGAATCATGACGGGCGAATCATAGCTACACACAGCACTGAAATCTGCTGTAAATGATTTTTGCCCAAATATTTTTCGTTGTGGCGACGTGGCGCAGTGGATATAGGCACCGATTTGGAGTCTAGAGGTCCTGGGTTCGGCTCCTATAAGGTCCCTTTTTTTCTTTTTATTTCTTTACTTTTTTAACGCGTGTTTATATCATGAGAAACCCTTTTTTTTGCGGACGAGTATTTCGATTTCGAACTCAAACAAGGTGTATGTTTATCAGTTGCAGGATGAAATAAATAATGAAATGTAAGACGGCTTCTCGCCCTCGATGTATACTGCTAGTACAGTGGAACTTCTCGAACCCTAAATTTCTCGAAAACTCTGATAACTCGAACCAAAAGTCGTTTTCCTTGGACTTGTTTCACTGTAATTCTACTCCGATATTTCGAACTTCCTGATTTCTCAAACCAATCTTCGTTTCGCGCGTGGAGAGTTCCACTGTATGTCCCACTGTATATTATGCGCAATATATGCGCAAGCGTTATGCATTAGTAAGATTTTGGGATTAAATCTGCCTTGGTATAATCATTTGAAATCTTACAGCTTGCCAGCTATTTTTCACACCTTTTCATTGGTAAAAAATCAACAGCCCCTCTTTGACGTTTCCCGCAAAGTCAACTTACAGATAATTATTCCAAAAATACATGATTGGGTTAAATTAAGATATGTTTTAAATTTTGCCATTAAGGTGTTCTAAAATGGAATGGCCCTTGTTCACATTGCAGTGGTATTGGTGATAGCGTACATTAATGTATACATCCGGGGTATACATATGACACACACCAATTACTCTGTTCAATCGTATTGGTCAGAGTACATGTAACAGCAATGTTTTATGTTGATCGCACCGTTGTAATAAATATAGCTAGTTGTGGGTGTTGTGGGTGTTGTGGGCGTTGGGGGTGTGGGTGTTGTGGGCGTTGTGGCTGTTGTGGGCGTTGTGGTTCGTTGTGGCTGTTGTGGCTGTTGTGGGCGTTGTGTTCGTTGTGGCTGTTGTGGCTGTTGTGGGCGTTGTGGCTGTTGTGGCTGTTGTGGCTGTTGTGGCTGTTGTGGCTGTTGTGGCTGTTGTGCTGTTGTGGCTGTTGTGGCTGTTGTGGCTTGTGGCTGTTGTGGCTGTTGTGGCTGTTGTGGCTGTTGTGCTGTTGTGGCTGTTGTGGCTGTTGTCGCTGTTGTCGCTGTTTGTGGCTGTTGTGGGCGTTGTGGCTGTTGTGGGCGTTGTGGCTGTTGTGGGCGTTGTGGGTGTTGTGGGTGTTGTGGGTGTTGTGGGTGTTGTGGTGTTGTGGGTGTTGTGGGTGTTGTGGGTGTTGTGGGTGTTGTGGGTGTTGTGGTGTTGTGGGTGTTTGTGGTTGTTGTGGTTGTTGTGGGTGTTGTGGGTGTTGTGGGTGTTGTGGGTGTTGTGGGTGTTGTGGGTGTTGTGGGTGTTGTGGGTGTTGTGGGTGTTGTGGGTGTTGTGGGTGTTGGGTGTTGTGGGTGTTGTGGGTGTTGTGGTGTTGTGGGTGTTTGTGGGTGTTGTGGGCGTTGTGGGTGTTGTGGGCGTTGGGCGTTGTGGCTGTTGTGGGCGTTGTGGCTGTTGTGGGCGTTGTGGGCGTTGTGGCTGTTGTGGCTGTTGTTGTGTTGGCTGCTGTGGCTGTTGTGGCTGCTGTGGCTGTTGTGGCTGTTGTGGCTGTTGTGGGTGTTGTGGCTGTTGTGGGTGTTGTGGGTGTTGTGGTGTTGTGGGGTGTGTGGGTGTTGTGGGGTGTTGTGGGTGTTGTGTGTTGTGGGTGTTGTGGGGTGTTGTGGGGGTTTGGGGTGTTGTGGGTGTTGTGGGTGTTGTGGGTGTTGTGGGTGTTGTGGGTGTTGTGGGTGTTGTGGGTGTTGTGGGTGTTGTGGGTGTTGTGGGTTGTTTGTGGGTGTTGTGGGTGTTGTGGGTGTTGTGGGTGTTGTGGTGTTGGGGTGTTGTGGGTGTTGTGGGTGTTGTGGGTGTTGTGGGTGTTGTGGGTGTTGTGGGTGTTGTGGGTGTTGTGGGTGTTGTGGGTGTTGTGGTGTTGTGGGTGTTGTGGGTGTTGTGGGTGTTGTGGGTGTTGTGGGTGTTATGAACGTTTCGGGGTATGTTAAACGAGAGGGAAAAGCCTTTTCCGGCTTGTTCTATATCGACCCTACTGATTTCTTAAGTATGGGTATAGCGAAATCTAGGTCTATTGACTGCTAATTTTGTATGTGTATGTAGAGAAGAGTGAGACAGTTGTACAAGAAAAACACGCGCATATGTGCTTTAGCCACCTTTACGTGGACAAAAGTGGTTGTTGTGGCTGTTGTGCCACAACAGGAAACACAACGCCTACAAGTCTATCAAGAAACGTGCCAGGTATAATGTGTTTTGCCGATGACAAAAAGGTCGTCCAAGTGATTGACAGCATGACAACAACGTATAGTCATCATGAGAACAATGACATTAGATAGACGATTAAATATGGCAGGGGCGCACGAAAGCCCGAAACAAAGTCGATTACAAACGAATTACTCATAACGAGACGGGTCGCCTGTTCACCAAACATCCACCGAAATTCCCTGCAGCTGACGATAAGGGAGAAAGACAGGCACCAGGGCCAAGAAGCCTCGTAAACGATAACGTAAAAAAACAAAACAATCAGTGGTGGAGAACGACACTGCTGTGCAACATAGCTCATGGGAATAGACTCGAGGTTGCGTTTGATATGATAATTTCATGAAAAACCACGCATGTTAAACCATGCATGCGGTTTAAATCAATCAATTTATTTTTAGTCGCCAGTAAATTTACTTACCAGTTCAATGCCTCTGCAATCCGAATGCGTCAAACAAACAAACAAACAAACCAACCCCCCCCAAAAACAAGTTTGAAGCACTCATTCATGGCTTCAGATCCACTTGTTATTCGTCATAGAGTTCCGGTTTTGTCCACATCCAAGCACCGTTTCAGCGCATAGAACCGAAGTACTGTATTTGGAATCGGCCCAGTAACAAAAAGATGCGATCGAAGCGACTTGCGTTGCTGTTTTTCGTTAAAGGTAAGCTAAAGCATGTTCAAAACGTGACACAGCCAATCTTTCGTATGTAATGCAAGTCAGGTTTCTTTTGCGTTCCTCTGGGTGTGTCTAAGTCGTTTTCGTGTTTGACGCAGCAGTATCTGTGACTTCAGATAAGTAAGTAGCTTTATTTATCCACATATCACAAAATTGAGCACGGGAGCTCGTTTAAATGTAAATGTGCATTACAAGTAAGTATTAAAAATAGGAACTATGTATTTATATATATTAAAAATAGATGAAATTAAGTATTAAGAAGTAATAAATAAGAAGATGACAATAAGTAAATATAGAAAGATGAATAGAGAACTGTACAATATTATGAATTACAAATATGGCAATTACAATCAGTAGTAAGCGAGATGGTTATCTTTTGCAGTTGTTTTTTAAGGGATGAAAGATTTTCGGATTGTCTAATAGTGTTAGGAAGATTGTTCCATAACATGGCGGCAATGAACGAGAAAGAATGCTGTAGATATGCACAGACTTTGAGTTAGGTAATACAAGTTTAAGGTTGCCTCTAAGATTGTAATTGTTGACACGAAGTGTGAACATGTCACTTATGTCCACTTAGATCCACTTGTTTAGTCATCATATTGTTCCGGTTTGTCCTATGTACGTCCAAGCACCGTCTCAGCGCATAGAACCATAGTACTGTGATTGGAAACGGTACACATAAAGTGTGCTTTTTAGTCAAAATGATACGTTTTCAAGCATGCTACAATTGATTCCCGGTAATTGGAATCGGTACACCATCTGGTTCGAGTGATCGCGAATAGAACTGTATATGATTATATGATTCTAGTTTGCAAGAATCATGACATAAATGCGAAAGTCATTCTTTTTGTGACTGATACACAGCAAATATGCATCTGGTTCGCTTTTCATTTTTTAGCGATATTAACTAATTCCGCTCACCGATCAACTAGGAGCATTGATAATTAAGTTTGAAGCCAACTCAACCATGAGTTCAGGAGTTCTGGATTTTTCCTGCACGTTCAAGCATCGTTCAGTTTAACGCATAGAACCAATTGGAATCGGTACAGACACGATAACAAAATGATTCGATCGAAATTAAACTTGAAAAGCAATATAAGGCTACTTGTTTGTAAGGTGTGCTTTTTAGTGAACATTATAAGCTTTGAAGCATACTACAATTGACTCCCGATAACTCGAACTTAGAGTTATCAGGACTGAGTTCGACTTATCGAGGATAAATTAAAATTAGTAAGAAAATGACCTGAAGGGAAAACCAATTTACTTCGATTTAGCGGGAGATTCGTGTTATCGAGGGTTCGAGTTATCTGGTGTAAACTGTATAGGATTCCAGTGTGTAATAATCATGACATAATTGCAAAAGTCATTCTTTTTTTTTTTGACTGATACACAGCAAATATACATCTGGTTCGCTTTTCATTTATCTATTTTCAATTATGAGCCATACGAAACTACTGTAATTCCGCCCATCGAGCAACTAGGAGCATTCAGGTAATTAAGTTTGAAGCACTCGCCCATGACTTCACTGAGATCCACTTGTTATTCGTGATAGAGTTCCGATTTTGTCCTGCACAGTCATCGATTAATGTTACCTTATTTTTTTTTTTTTTCGCACTCGGATCGCAACCTTGTAATTTTTGGTTTTATAGCATGAAAGCCATACTCAATTTAATTAATAAAAAAATGTTAATGCAGCATGATCATAGTCGAATATCTGAGTGATTGTTTTCATTTAGAGTGTATATTTTTAAGGTTATATTTTTTAGTTTCATGCTGAGCCTGTACTTTGTGTGTGTCTTATCTAAATAAAAATTGCTTCCTCCGACATACTCACCAACATTTAAACTAATTTAATAAAATATCAAAAATGTAATTTCACTTTATTAATTTTGAATATTTATTATTCAGCTTTGATTTGGAAACCAGTGATTTATTAGTTTATGCCCTGGGGGGTACTTTGAATATTTGGAAGGATTATTGAGACTACTTTAATATTTATTGTCTCTGCAGGGGCGGATCTAGAATTTTTGAATGGGGGGTGGCTGTTAGCCAATATTTTTTATTGTCATTTTATTTTAGCTAAAAAACAGCAACACGGTGTAAAAATTATTTTTAGATCTGCCCAAATTCTTGTAAATTGCTTTTAATTTTTATTTTTTGGAGGATTTTGTGCTTTCTTTGATTCGGTACACAAGAGCGTGGCGATTCTTCATCGAGCGGGTTGACAACACTCAAACTACAATACTACAAAATATTAACGCAGAAGTGCGGCTCAATGTTAATATTTTAAGTGTTCGTTTAGTTCGAACAAATAGACCTTATTCATAAATGGCGGCCGATTAATTATTCTTTTATATTCATGCTAATCAGTCCCCCTAGCCTCGTTAGTATGTGCAAAATTCAAAATAATGTTTACTCTAAAACAAGGCTAGGGAGGCTGATTAGCCTGAATATAAAATAATAATTAATCCACCACAAGAAATTCCTAAAAAAATAGGGTGTACAAGGCTCCTCCCTCAGGCTTTGGTCAATCGCAGCTAGGAAAACGTTTATTAAACATTGCGTTAATTGTAAAAAACAAAAACAATATATCTGTTTTATTATTTGACGGGAAGCCTCCCCAGAATTGAAACGACGAAGGAACGAACGATTCAGTGCCTCAGGTATGCGAACGTGACAATCATGACGCGCCTAAGAAAGGTGCGTCCTCCGTGCATGACGTGGCAGGCAGAGTTTAGAGATACCGCGAGAGATTGCATTTGTCGCTTGGACGCGGATACCGAAAATGAAGAAACGAGATCGTTGAGGCGATGTTAAAATTGTCGGTCGATAAGCGAACAGACATAGTCGACGAATCAAGTTCGATTCCTTGGAAAGCAACAAGCTGGGTAGGAGAAACAACAATTTCAATTCCGCATGTGTTTTGCCGATGACGAGAAGGTTGTCCAAGTGATTGACAGCATGACAACAACGTATAGTCATCATGAGAACAATGACATTGGATAGACGATTAAATATGGCTGGGGCGCACGAAAGCCCGAAACAAAGTCGATTACAAACGAAATACTCATAACGAGAAGGGTCGCCTGTTCACCAAACATCCACCGAAATTCCTGCAGCTGACGATAAGGGAGAAAGACAGGCACCAGGGCCAAGCAGCCTCATAAACGATAACGTAAAAAAACAAAACAATCAGTGGTGGAGAACGACACTGCTGTGCAACATAAGCCCCATTTACACGACATTCATTTTGGGTCCGGCACTCCTAAATTTTGGCACGCAAGCCGATAGTTTAGGGCACGGCCCGCTTGATTTTTGCCGTGTAAATGCAAAATTGTTGGCACGCGTGCCCAAAAATTTAGGCGGGCCGAGACCACCGCAGGAGGTGGTCTCGGCCCGCCTAAAAAAAGGCCCGCGTGCCAAAAAGAGATGCATTCTCGTTCCCAGAGCCTAATCGGCGACACGGAGAAAAAACTAGGGCCGCCAAAATTTCAATCACACATGCGCAAACGGTGTGTCCTGACGAGATATGTCTTCATGCCGTAAAAGCTTAGCCTAAAGAGGAATATAAATGGCCTGAAAGACAGAGTAATCAGTCGGATTTCCACTCGTTTGAAGTTATAGACTTTATTATAAGGCTAGTAACAACAACGGGTAGTAAAACGTGTTTCTTATAGCGAGTATTTTAACAGACGTAATTTGTCTATGCCGTTTTCCATTTTGGACACTAACTACGGCTTTGTTCAACCCTTGTAATTTGCTTCATGTAAATTACTATTCGAGGAATAGTCATTCATAGCAGTAGCATTATTTTAGCTAGAGGCAATGTACCAGTACATGCATGTTGATAAATTCACATCATGCGCCATGTTTAATTTTGACCCCTCGGTATTTCAATAATCTGTTCCGTAAAATGCAGTTTTTACTGAGTATTTTAATGCCGTTGTCTCCTTATATGGCTTGTTATTTGCACCCAGAAGAAAATGTCCCTCATACCACAGCTCTCCGACTTGATTCAACATGTCAAACCTGAGGCAAAAGCTCTCTCAAGCGCAGAAGGATTAAACAGATCGATATATATATAGCTTCAGCATAAAGCCGTACTATCGCTGCTTCAATGCCACGGTACAAGTGATGACCTTGTTTCGTCCCTCATTTCTGTCAGGCCTTTTCGTTTTTCAAGGCACCAAGCCATAAAATTGTTTTAGGCAATCGACATTGAGTACCTGAAATTTTGATTTTTAACGCTGAATCCGCTAAAAATTATGTGAGCCGCTGTTAAATAATCTCGGGGACTCACAAAATTCAATTGCAAGAGTGCCGTTCTTATTTTTGGGGTGCCGTTCAGAAATGAACATGGAAAAAAAATCGAACATATTTTGTCGTGTAAATCAAGCGGGCCGTGCCCAAAACTATCCGTCCGCGTGCCAAAATTTAGGAGTGCCGGACCCAAAATGAATGTCGTGTAAATGGGGCTATAGTTCATGCAAATAGACTCGAGGTTGCGTTTGATATGATAATTTCATGAAAAACCATGCATGCGGTTTAAATCAATCTATTTATTTTTAGTCGCCAGTAAATTTACGTACCAGTTCAATGCCTCTGCAATCACGTGCGTCAAACAAACAAAAAACAAACAAACAAACAAACAAACTTGAAACAAACAAACAAACCGCATAGAACCGAAGTACTGTAATTGGACTCGGCGCGGTAACAAAAATATGCGATCGAAGCGACTTGCGTTGCTGTTTTTCGTCAAAGGTAAGCGAAAACATGTTCAAAACATGCCAATCTTTCGTAGGTTATGCAAGTCAGGGTTTCTTTTGCGTTCCTCTGGGTGTGCCTAAGTCGTTCGTCGTGTTTGACGCAACAGTATCTGTGACTTCAGTTCCACTTGTTAGTCATCATATAGTTCCGGTTTGTCCTATCTACGTCCAAGTACCGTTTCAGCGCATAGAACCAAAGTACTGTGATTGGAAACGGTACACATAAAGCGTGCTTTTTAGTCAAAATGATAAGTTTTCAAGCATACTACGATTGACTCCCGGTAATTGGAATCGGTACACCATCTGGTTCGAGTGATCGCGAATAAAACTGTATATGATTCTAGTTTGTAAGAATCATGACATTAATGCAATTGTTTTTATTGCTGCAAAGTTTACACAGGAAATGGCGGTTGTATATGAAACTGCGAGGTGGAATTTACCGAAAATGTCGGAAATTTCTCTTCGAATGTGCATGAATCCACTAGACAGAATGTGCCTCTAAGCGCGACTTATCTTCTTGGCGAATTTAGTGCTCAAAGTTGGGTTATTTCTGTGAAGTGTCACGTGTGAGCAGAACTTTGTGTCACACAGTCTATCATCAAATCCAATTTTATTGATATCTTCTGAGAGCTGCTGTTTTCCAAGAAATCATAGCACCCATATAACTGGCAAAATATAACCCATCGATCTGTTCATCTGGATCTGTCATGGATTTATGCTTATCACTCAAATAATTTTATAATTCGTGAACTTTCATTTCTTGCACAGAATCGACACAGAACACTTCTTCTTCATGAAAATACAACCTGATAACTAAAATAATTTACCTCCTGAATACAGAATATCACTTAAAGGATAATTTGTCTTTGTGTTGACCGAAAAATATGGCTACGACGAACACAAAAGTGACGTTGTAAATGGGTCAATACGTACGCTTCTTGTCACCAAACAGCCGCCATCTTGATTGAAAACGTGACAAGTTGGTATGTTTGAGCCCGCAACATTACGCAAAGCGGTTATTTGCAGTTAATTTATTTCTTTAAGTTATTCTGCATATATCATATTCCGCATAATTATGCCATTCCGCAAGTCATGCCACATGCCATTCCTCAAACTCATTCCTCCTTTTACCCTCACCGCTCGTTATCCATGCGTTACAATAGTCCATGGGTTTTCGACCAATCAGAGCGCGCGTAGAATGACAGTTATTTTATTACATTCACTAAAGAATCCGAAAAGATCAAACGTTGTTAGCTTACACAAACGTATCTTTAAAAGACTGAAAACATGACATTCCAAGTATTTTGCTTATTCCTCGTTGGACGACCATGAAAAGTTTAAAAGGCAGGTGGATCAACCAATCTTTAATCATTTTGCTTTTCGTCCTAGTTTTAATAACGTGTGTCCAGCTGACCAACGCAGAGCATAGTAAGTATATAGATGTAGTGTAGTCGTTACTTTTCTACATATTTCCTATATGGTGTACCTCCATTCTTAACTTGATATATGGGTATTCATCCAAACGCGCCATTTGTTTTATTTAATAAACAAATCCTACTGAGTTTACTACTATATGGAACTTCATTTGCCGCAGCCGTTTTAGATATAGATATATATATATATATATATATATATATATAAGTGTATATGAAAACAAATATCATGTGTGTCCCCGGATGAATGTTTACATTATCCATTCTACTCTACATATGTGCTTAGCCTGCGACTTTGACGATGGATTATGTCCTGGCTGGAGACAAAATTATAATCAGGATGTCTTTAATTGGACAAACCGGTACGGATCGACCATTTCTTCCGGTACAGGACCAACCTCTGGCCATGGGGGATCCGGTGAGTTAAATGGACAAATCTGAAACTAACTATAACTGCATGAATTATTTTCTCGTAGGAAGGGGGGGAGGGGGAGGAGGGGGAGGGGGAGTATTCCCTCTAATGGATTGTGGGGAGAGGCTCTGCCCGAAAGGGGTACCACGGGGGACACGGTGAGTTACATGCACTGTAATTAACTATTTAACATTCATAAATATTTTCTTATTGGAACTCTCAAATTGTTCTTTTGCTGTAAAATCGTGTCCTCAGGCATATGAGGTTTTTTGATTCTTTGATCTTTGTTTAACCTGTTTATTTAATGACGGACTCTTCTCAGTCAGGTTGTCAGAAAGAATAGGTGGCTTTTACTAAAACAAAATTGACGTGATTTTTTGGCGACTTTTGTTGTGTTAATTTGTTCCTTTTTGAGACTGATGACATATCGACGTACGATATGTACGTAATTATGTACCTTTTTAAAAAAAAAATTATACAGTCACTGATCATCCAATGTCTCCAGCCTTGATGATTGATTTGTCAACCCTTGTATGATTCAGGACTTATATCAGCACATTTATTTGTATTTGATTTTGGGAATTATTTTAGTATTTCTAGGAGAAAATTCCTCAAGACATCTAGAGTTACTATAAACTAAATTCGATTTTGAGACGACATTGCGGCTTTATAATGACGGCTAGTTGGGAGAAAATATATTCCGAAATAAACGACTTTTAATACTCACCATACGCTAACTTTTAGATGGAACAAGTTGTACGGGCGAATAAAGCACTCCATAAATGAACAAAAATATATAAACTATTGTCGACGAGTTAATCGAAGAAAACTTTTGAATTTTGATGCGTACGTGTGGAACCCAATTCAGTGCCCCGGTGCCAATCTGTATCTTCAGAACCAATCACCGGCCCGCATTTGAGACGACATTACCACAAAATAATGTCGTCTCACTCGTAAGCAAAACTGTAGGTGGATCGCGATACAAATGGATACTCGTACCTTCATCAGTTGCACGTCAGCGTGTATTGTTTTCCATAGTAGATGTTCATTGCTGCTTTTAAAATTACAACAGACATATATAGATACGAAAATAAGAAAATATAAATACGGTAGGTACAATTTAGAATTTTAGTATATTTTTTAGCATAACAATTTATTACAAAACGTGTATATTAACGAAACTGACTCGCCTACGGTTATCCTTTCGAACCTGACAACAACTGACCGAACACTGTTTACGAACTTTGCACGAGTCTTAACAGTCAATGATAGCAGAGCGAAACCGACCAATCGATTTCAGGGACCAGAGTCGTAACACTATCGACTGACAAACAACTATTTAGACACTGGACATGACTTCTGCTCAATTTTTCGAACTGGCCCTCACAAGTACTTTAAAAGTAGACAAACTATAGATTGTGTGTTCGAATCTTTTACTATGATCTAAATTGTTAGATATTTTCTTGCAGGAAAGTACATGTATATCGAGGCATCTTCGCCCCGTGTGTTTGGGGATAACGCCAAATTGGAATATTCAGTGTCGAGCTCAGATGTTGGGAAGTTATCCTGCCTAACGTTTTATTATCACATGTACGGAAATGACATAAATACTCTCATTGTATTCAATGGAAATTCTACAGTGTTTAATAAGACAGGAAACCAAGGCAAAGCCTGGTTCAAAGCCAATATTACCATGACTTTGCAAAGCCGAGTAAGTTGTATTGTTATTATGTGCTTATTAATCTAGGACTACTTACGTGTGAATATAAAAATGAAAGGCAAAGATAAAAAAAACACACAAACCAAATATACAAAACAAAACAAGAAAGGAAGGAAGGAGGATAGTAATAATAAGGATTTTTTTTTAACAATTTACCTTTCCTAGGCAGGTTATAGTCTATTTCAGTTTACACTAGTTCCCGCTATATACCGCTCAGGTCAGCTAGTGGTTACCGACGTTAGAGTGCTTGCCTTTGATGTGGGAAACCCGAAAAGATCGGTTATGGTTAACGCTGGAGTAATTACTGGCGTTTTTCTTCGTACGTAGGTTACGTTCGAAGGGATTATAGGAACAAATTACAGGGGCGACATTGCCATTGACGACGCATCTATTACCGCCGGAATCAGCTGTCAAGGTGTGTTTGACTATCTTTTTTCATTTTCTACAGATGGTTTATATTTGTAACATGTGCGAAATAACTTTTACGATGGCAGAACTTAACGGAAATCTTTGTCGAACAAATTCAACGACAATGCCATCCCAAACGAACGTCCGGAAATTAAATATGTTGTGACTCCTGCAGGCTTGTGCACCTCGTTGAACTAACTGTTAGGACGTTGGGAATGGAACTTTGAGGAGAACCCGCTACGAGGCCCTCCGAGCCGAATGTGAAAGCAGAGGTCGGTCTTGAAGCGTAATTCCGTCGAAGTTAGTTTCCGTGACTTCATCCCTAGGTACACCATGTCCTTCCTGATAAACGGCGGAGTTTTCAAAAAAACTCAACGATCGATCATCAAATTTCTCCAAGAGGAAGTGGAGGCAGAATCCAACTGGATTTGGCAGTCATCACGCAATGCATCACATCATTGAGCATGCATTGATCGATAATGCTGATTTTCTTCTATCCCTCTGATACTGCACCTAGCAGAGATTCCGTGAGTTCTGCTGCTTGGTATACGCTCATATTTCGATTGACCCAAAGTCAAAACGATACCTTTTAATTTTCTCCACTCTACAGATTGAACTGAATTACAAATGTAAGTACTTCTTAAAGGATTTATGGGTGCAATTGTGAAATTCAGTTGAAGCTTTAACGAAAGTTCAGAAAGTTTGAGCCATTGTTTATCTTTCGAGTGTTGTTTTTCTTTCAATTGTCTTTGATTTGTTGTCTTCTTTTTTTCCTTGCAAATGAGGTTTTCAAGTAAATGTTGAATGCAAATATCTTCCTATTGATTTATTGATATCAGCAGATTTATTGAGGCAGTGAAAGTTAGACAATCCTTCGTCCTCCCGCGGAGTGCAGCCATATTGCAAATAGAGTTTTGTCAGTTGCTCTCGTTATCTATGCGTTACAATAGTGCATAGGTTTTCGACCAATCAGAGCGCGCGTAGTATGACAGTTATTTTATAATATTCACTAAAGAATCTGAAGAGATCAAACTTTGTTAGCTTACACAAATATTTCTTTAAAAGACTGAACAAATGACATTCCAAGTATTTTGCTTATTCCTCGTTGGACGACCCTGAAAAGTTTAAAAGGCAGGTGGATCAACCAATCTTTAATCATTTTGCTTTTCGTCCTAGTTTTAATAACGTGTGTCCAGCTGACCAACGCAGAGCATAGTAAGTATATAGATGTAGTGTAGTCGCTACTTTTCTACATATTTCCTATATGGTGTACCTCCATTCTTAACTTGATATATGGGTATTCATCCAAACGCGCCATTTGTTTTATTTAATAAACAAATCCTACTGAGTTTACTACTATATGGAACTTCATTTGCCGCAGCCGTTTTAGATATATATATATATATATATATATATATATATATAGTATGTGTGGAGTGGAGCAAACAGCGAACTTCTTACCATGTCAAAACTTTAATGCAAACGTTTCGCCCGTTCGGGCTTCTTCAGTACATATAACGGATTAAAAATACTTGGAATCATATATATATATATATATATATATATATATATATATAGTCCAGTTCGAAGATAAAACCAAAGACGGACAACCTTTGATATGTAAAAAATTTAAAAATATTTACTAAAACGTTTCGGTCGTTTGACCTTCATCAGTTGTACAGAGTAATAACACAGAATATTGACCCTTATATATAATTACACGACGAACAATAAACAAAATCATGGCAAAAGATTATATAACAAATTGAAAAGAAAAATTAGAACAATAATACAAAATTAAAGGCAATTACATAATCGGACTAGAAATAGACAATACAGAAGCAAAAGGTACTAACGAATTACAAATATCACGTAAACAAGACACTATAATTCAAGCATAACAAAATCCCTTGGCTATCACAAGTCCATGAATATCCGCGGCGAATCTGCATACATAACAAATTCCCCGCATACGGTCCTTAAACAATTGAACACAACGTAATAAATTCCGCACCGAAGCCCTTGAATATATGTAACGCCAGCAGAAATAACAAATTCCTGAGAAAGGGCCTTTGAATGCTTGAATTAAAGTGTCTTTAAATATAAATGAATACAAAACGAGTAAACTAGAGAACAGCAAAACAAAAACTACAAGTACTAAAATAGTATAAAAAGTATTAAAATTCTAAGAGATAAAAATAGTTCTAAAACCTGTCATAATAAGAAACTTGCAACTTGGTGAGAGAAAAAAAAAAAAAAAAAAAAAAAAAAAAAAATAATTTTGATAATGAATGCGTTTCTTCGAGTGGAATTCTTGTCTCCTGTTGAGCCCATGAGGGAAAATAGAAAATAATTGCGCGCTCCAATACGCTTCTTTTGTGATGAGCAATCTGTCAATATCATCAACTGTGGTATTACGTAATTGGTCGATACATTGAAAACTGAAGTCTTCTAAAACGTGTGGTGTTTTGTTGAAGTGTGTAGCCACCTCGCACGTTTTTTTGTTGGTCCGCATGGAAGACTTGTGGTTTCGAAATCTAACTTTGAATTCTGTGGTGGTAGACCCAATATATTGGAGTCTACATTTATTACAATTGGCTAAATAAATAACGTTTGTGGAGCAGCAATTAAGTCTTTGCCTGATCACATAAGATTTACCCGTTTGAAAGCTAGAAAAAGTTTTGGAACTAACAAGGAAATTCTTGCATAGATCGCACCTATTTTTGTATGTATGCAGATTCGCCGCGGATATTCATGGACTTGTGATAGCCAAGGGATTTTGTTATGCTTGAATTATAGTGTCTTGTTTACGTGATATTTGTAATTCGTTAGCACCTTTTGCTTCTGTATTGTCTATTTCTAGTCCGATTATGTAATTGCCTTTAATTTTGTATTATTGTTCTAATTTTTCTTTTCAATTTGTTATATAATCTTTTGCCATGATTTTGTTTATTGTTCGTCGTGTAATTATATATAAGGGTCAATATTCTGTGTTATTACTCTGTACAACTGATGAAGGTCAAACGACCGAAACGTTTTAGTAAAGATTTTTAAATTTTTTACATATCAAAGGTTGTCCGTCTTTGGTTTTATCTTCGAACTGGACTATTATTAACCCACCAAAGCTTGGACTGTGTATCTCGTTGGGATCCCTATTGGTATGACATCTTCCGTTGGCTCAAGAAACTTCTTAACCGTTCTATATATATATATATATATAAATTATAATTTCGTGTGTAGAACGGTTTTCGGAGAGCGCTCAACTTTACAGGAGCAGTGACTATTATAGAATAGTTCCAGGCTTCAGGAGTGATTCATCGCTTTATTGCTACAGCTCTGTTTCGTATGGCCAAAAAATGACCACACTCATCAGGCAATTACAACGAATGACCGTTAAATTTGGATGCTGGCGGTATAATACAAATATATATAAGTGTATATGAAAACAAATATCATGTGTGTCCCCGGATGAATGTTTACATTATCCATTCTACTCTACATATGTGCTTAGCCTGCGACTTTGACGATGGATTATGTCCTGGCTGGAGACAAAATTATAATCAGGATGTCTTTAATTGGACAAACCGGTACGGATCGACCATTTCTTCCGGTACAGGACCAACCTCTGGCCATGGGGGATCCGGTGAGTTAAATGGACAAATCTGAAACTAACTATAACTGCATGAATTATTTTCTCGTAGGAAGGGGGGGAGGGGGAGGAGAGGGGAGGGGGAGTATTCCCTCTAATGGATTGTGGGGAGAGGCTCTGCCCGAAAGGGGTACCACGGGGGACACGGTGAGTTACATGCACTGTAATTAACTATTTAACATTCATAAATATTTTCTTATTGGAACTCTCAAATTGTTCTTTTGCTGTAAAATCGTGTCCTCAGGCATATGAGGTTTTTTGATTCTTTGATCTTTGTTTAACCTGTTTATTTAATGACGGACTCTTCTCAGTCAGGTTGTCAGAAAGAATAGGTGGCTTTTACTAAGACAAAATTGACGTGATTTTTGGCGACTTTTGTTGTGTTAATTTGTTCCTTTTTGAGACTGATGAAATATCGATCGACATATGATATGTACGTAATTATATGTACCTTTTTAAAAAAAAAATATACAGTCACTGATCTTCCAATGCCTCCAGCCTTGATGATTGATTTGTCAACTCTTGTATGATCCAGGACTTATATCAGCACATTTTATTTTTTATTTGTTTTTGGGAATTATTTTAGTATTTCTTGGAGAAAATTCGTCAAGACATCTAGAGTTACAAATGGATACTCTTACCTTCAGTTGCACGTCAGCTTGTATTTTTTTTCCATAGTAGATGTTCATTGCTGCTTTTAAAATTACAACAGACATATATAGATAAGAAAATAAGAAAATATAAATACGGTAGTCAAACAATTTATAATTTTAATTTATTTTTTAGCATAACAATTTATTACAAAACGTGTATATTAACAAAACTGACTCGCCTACGGTTATGCTTTCGGACAAGACAACAACCGACCGATCACTGTTTACGAACTTTGCACGAGTCTTAACAGCCAATGATAGCAGAGCGAAACCGACCAATCGGTTTCAGGGACCAGAGTCGTAACACTATCGACTGACAAACAACTATTTAGACACTGGACATGACTTCTGCTCAATTTTTCGAACTGGCCCTCGCAAGTACTTTAAAAGTAGACGAACTATAGATTGTGTGTTCGAATCTTTTACTATGATCTAAATTGTTAGATATTTGCTTGCAGGAAAATACATGTATATCGAGGCATCTTTGCCCGGTGTGTTTGGGGATAACGCCAAACTGGAATATTCAGTGTCGAGCTCAGATGTTGGGAAGTTATCCTGCCTAACGTTTTATTATCACATGTACGGAAATGGCATAAATACTCTCAATGTATTCAATGGAAATTCTACAGTGTTTAATAAGACAGGAAACCAAGGCAAAGCCTGGTTCAAAGCCAATATTACCATGACTTTGCAAAGCCGAGTAAGTTGTATTTTTATTATGTGCGTATTAATCTTGGACTACTTACGTGTGAATATAAAAATGTAAAGCCAATGTTAAAAATAAACACAAAATAAATGTACAAAACAAGAAAGGAAAAAAGGAAGGAAGATAGGCGTAGTAATAATAAGGATTTTTTTTAACAATTTACCTTTCCTAGGCAGGTTATAGTCTATTTCAGTTTACACTAGTTCCCGATATATACCGCTCAGGGTCAGCTAGTGGTTACCGACGTTAGAGTGCTTGCCTTTGATGTGGGAAACCCGAAAAGATCGGTTATGGTTAACGCTGGAGTAATTACTGGCGTTTTTCTTCGTACGTAGGTTACGTTCGAAGGGATTATAGGAACAAATTTCATGGGCGACATTGCCATTGACGACGCATCTATTACCGCCGGAATCTGTCAAGGTGTGTTTGACTATCTTTTTTCATTTTCTACAGATGGTTTATATTTGTAACATGTGCGAAATAACTTTTACGATGGCAGAACTTAACGGAAATCTTTGTCGAACTAATTCAACGACAATGCCATCACAAACGAACGCCCATAAATTAAATATGTTGTGACTCCTGCAGGCTTGTGCACCTCGTTGAACTAACTGTTAGGACGTTGGGAATGGAACTTTGAGGAGAACCCGCTACGAGGCCCTCCGAGCCGAATGTGAAAGCAGAGGTCGGTCTTGAAGCGTAATTCCCGTCGAAGTTAGTTGCCGTGACTTCATCCCTAGGTACACCATGTCCTTCCTGACAAACGTCGGAGTTTCCAAAAAAACTCAACGATCAATCATCAAATCTCTCCAAGAGGAAGTGGAGGCAGAATCCAACTGGATTTGGCAGTCATCGCGCCACGCATCACATCATTGAGCATGCATTGATCGATAATGCTGATTCTCTTCTATCCCTCTGATACTGCACCTAGCAGAGATTCCGTGAGTTCTGCTGCTTGGTATACGCTTATATACTCTATGACATATACTCACTGCTACACGTATGACGCTGGACTAGGCATCACGTGTTGGCATCTGCCTCTGGCGGCGCCAAGAAGTGTACACCCGTTGATAACCATTAATAGTTCCTGGCCAATGGCTGATGAGTATGATGCCTTGCAGTTGGCAGTTTAACTGTGTGATGCTCTCTCTATTTGTCACCTGTGCGAAATAAGATTTCGGTGGTTGCAGAACTTAACGGCAATCTTAGTCAAAGTAATTCAACGTTCATCATGTTTTTCCGAAGTATAATTTTTCTTAGATATCAAATTAAAAAGAAACCCTTCCATACATTATCGTGTGATACGAATCTCAAAACGTTCAGTCTACTTCATCAAACATGCTTACACTCAAACTATCCCAAAGACGTCTAAGACGTCAAGTGACGGTTTGAATTCTCACATGATGGTGTTATTGCCCGACTGTTAATCTAATTGCTCATTTCTATTCTTATTTTTAGTTTGCCCTGTTAATGTGACGCAATCTTTTGGGAAACTGGATATTAGATATACAAGTCAATTTAACCCACACTGTAACTGGGTAATAGCACATGATGGAATAGCTCGACAGACAGTCGCCATTGTTTGGATTCGTCAAATCGACTTTTACTCCAACTGGTATGTTGCGTTTGATGCTGTTTTGTATGCATTTTTAAGCAACAACATTTTAAACATAACGTGGCCAGAAAATACACGCGGGTTCCTTTAGAAGCTTTAACACTTTAATTTTAAAAACTTTTAAATCCTATAGCCATTATCTAGGACATAACTCAACATGTGGTAGAACCGATAAGTTCTTCAATCGTCGTTTAGTCACACATTTAAAGATAAACATATATACATTTATTTTTTTTCTGAGAGCGCGAGCGGGCGGAACTCTCGAATCCTGCAATCTGATTGGTTCCGAGAGGTCAAAATATCAATTGACTTTGCCGCCAGGCCTGCGTTGCCCAAGCGAAAACGTTTTAATTTCAACAACGTGCGAAGGTCGATGCGAAGAAGCTTTTACTGAATTTTTCACATTATATTGCTCTCTTATCGTTGTCAAGTGAATGGAGAACTACGCAGTGGAATTAAAGAGCTTGCATTTCTTCAAAAAGGCAAGTGTTCATTTGATTTTAACCGACATAATTTAAGTTTGTTGTTGTTTTGAAAATCACTTTCACGCTCTCTAGACTTGCGATTTTAAATTACAAATGTCCGTGTTTAGACTCAATTCCTTAGTTTTGGCCATTTGGTTTTCGTTTCTCTTTTTTTCCGAAACAGCCCTTCATTCAAGAAAGAACTTAGTGATTACCGGTAACCCAGAAAATAATTATCGGCTCGTATAAATCAGTTGTGTCGGTACATTGAAACTGAATGCATGAATACAGTTTGTCAAGGTTTCGCATAAAATGAAAATTGTAAATGGCCACCGAATGGCAAGAATTAGATTAACATGGAAATGAAATTGTAGAAAACTGAGGAAACAGTTTTGCTCGGAAAATGCTTTCATGATACTACGCAAGAGTATGGAAGATTGCTCTAAAATTTTGCCGGTTACGCCGGACTTTGAATGAATTTTATGCAAAATTTGAAATAGCTTCTCATTTCAGCTTTTAGTGGTGAAATTCCGTTTGAGTCTCCATCTATTCTTCACATCTACCTCTCTGTAATTCTGGTGTAAAAATTAATCGTCTGAGTTTCTTGTTATTTGGATTAAGTTTTATTTCTTCGGTAGTTTTATAGCGAGCTTGCGATCAGCTAAAGGAATACGCGCGCGCGTGAAAAACAGATTTTCCAAAACAAAATTTCAAGATTTCTAGCATTACCAAACCAAGTAGGAAAAAATAAATACGTTATTTGCCGGCCTTGGTCGGTCCGTATTGAGAAAAACTGTGCCCTCGGTCTTGAGTACGGTCCTCGGCCTACGGCCTCGGGCCGTACTCAAGACCTCTGGCACAGTTTTTCTCAATACGGACCTCCCGGCCGGCAAATAACACATATGTCTCTTCCCCCATCTCCACCCCCCCCCCCCCCCAAAAAAAACATATATTAATAGATACAAGTAGTCTATAAGACAATATATGCAAGTGCTAACACAAATATTTTCATTGTCTGCCGCAGCGAATACATCAAAATATTTGACGGAAATGGAACAGAGGTCTTTGCCCTACATGGATTGGTTTCGTCCTTTCACGATAGTTTTAGAGAAATTTCGTTTGGAGAATTCAAGAATATCACGATACAAGTATCTCTTACCAACAGATGGAGCAATGTCAAAATTGATTTCGGCACTTTGAATCAAGGTCTGGATTCAGGTAAGGAAGAAATGAAACGTGATTCAGTTGTAATGGACGTACGTCACTCCTCCTTACTTAAGAATCAGGATAAGAAATGCATGAAAATAACAAATTATCTTGATTACGGGGACAAAAGGGAAAGTGTAGAACGCACCAAGAGTAAACTAACAAAACACATTATCAAACTCAGATAAAATGCGAGGACATAGAGCAACTGTTTGCCGAGATCAATAAGCCAGCAACGTATATAGTCACGCGATGTTCGCGAATTGGAGGGGGTTAGCGCTGAGGCCTTCAAACACTTAACTCGTTAAGGACAATCCGTTCATTTCGCTGCCCTGTTTATCTACTATACGCACACAGATACATATATGTAGCACATATCAACATTTCCATTTTTTTTTGATTGATTGGTTCCTTCAAATACGGGTAATTTCTTAGCATGTGTTTTATCTATTTACCAGCGATATTGGTTTCGGGGTGGAATGTCACCATCTTAAACGCTGCCTACAACAACTTTACCCTCCAATGGACGAAGCTCGATAAAAGTTTTTATGTAATTGAAGTGAAACGTATCAAAGGCACTTTATTGGGCATTGAAACTGTTCCAGGAAACGTTACAACTACAAATATCAAAGGCATGTCTCCTTCTACAAAGTATCGCGTTGTCATTTATGGCGTTGATGGCATTGGACAACCCTACAAGAGCTTAGAAAGTGTTGTTGCTACTGATAAAGGTATGGTACTACTGCATTATTGTATTGAGTGCCGAGCCGATATTAAATGAGGTAGTGTCCTGCAAGAACATTACGTCAGGCTTGAATCCTTACCTCCTGATTTTTAAACATGTTTTAACTGTTATAAAATGAACGTCACTAAGCACTTTTCAATATCACTGTACAAATTACGGTACGGTTGTTTATTCATCTCGAATTGTAGCCCAACACTTCGCCGTTATTCGGGTTGTCACGCAACGCTTCTCCCCCCCAGGTTTAGCCAATCACAGCTAGTCGCGCTAAAATTTACCAACCTACACTCATGATAAAAGGCTACTGTGTCTCATCGTGACCATAGCGTCGGAAACGGAAAACACATTTCACCTTTTCAATGACGCACACCTGACATCGAAATAAAACATAGTGTTTTACTTAAATAAGATATGAAAGAAGGTCGAACAAATTTCATTAGAAGTACAATAAGCATCCTAGTTCAAACATTGAAGTGATCTTGCAGCTTTTCGACAATTCGTAAATTACAACTTATTTTCAAACAACGGCTGCATGGGAAGGAAACTCGGCTATATGATGACTGACATCGAGTGCGTTATACGAGCTTATTGAACACTCAATGAATTTGTATTCATCACTATAATAATTGTATTTTTTTAATTCATTGATTCAGTTGTTTGCGGAGCTCGGCCAGGTGCCATCCGCATCGTTGGTGGAACAGTTGCAGCAGTCAACAGCTGGCCATGGCAGGCGATGTTGACAAACAGTAGTGGTGAACAGTTTTGTGGCGGTTCATTAGTTGATCCATATTGGGTAGTGACAGCAGCTCATTGTTTAGATGGAGAGACGTCGTCTAGTGTCAAAATAAGGTAGATAATTACCTCGCTGCTTCAGCACTCGCCGCTCGATTTTTTCGCATTTCACTACCTTCTCGCACAATGAAAAGGAAATAAATAAATAAGTAAATTAATGAATAAACATAAATAACTAATTCTCGCTGTAGCCCCAAGGGTGGTGGTGGTGGTGAACGAAATTAATGAAATCACTTCTACTGGTAGTAGTATAGGGATGTTTTCGGCCCCGTTCAGGTCTAGGTAAGGTCTAGGTAAATCATTAATATGTATAAGTGGATAGGTCTAGGCGGCCTAGCTAAATCATTAATATGCAATTAGTGTCTTCCTGCATACGTAATAAAGTGATTAGGTAAAAGGAGGCTTCAAAACACGCCCCCTTCTCAAGTAAAGTTTTATATTTTAGGGCTAGGGCTTCAAACACGCCCCTTCTCAAGTAAAGTTTGATATTTTAGAGCTTCTGAAGTTAAATTTCACATCTTAGAGGGCGTTTCAAAACACGCCCCCTTCTCAAGATAATTTTGCTTGGTCAGTCAATAATCCATTCTTCTATCTCAATAAAAGCGCCCTTTCTTCTTGTGATCGCATTCATTTTAAGAAACGTATTCGAAACTTCTAGTTTTTATCAAGATGGCTATTAACAACGTATCCGCTATCGAAGCTGCTCTGATTACTTGCTCATGGAACTGCCTCGAAAAAGCGTGGAACGATTTACAAAGTGATTCTCAAAAACTTTCCGACCTGTTCCAGGAACCTGAACGAAAGGTAGAAGCTATCACAGAAAGCTTGAAGCGATGGAAGGAACACGCTGGGCTTTTAAGTTGGAACTGATCTAACTATTCATTCATTATCGCTCAGACACACCGATCCACACAGTAGTCGCGATTTGAGAGCAGTTGTGACCTGCTGGAAGATGGTTCAACTTCTGGTTGATTAGTTGGAGAAAGTGGTAGTTAATCAGAAAGGTAAAACTCACGAAGACTTAATATGGTCGCAAATTCAAGATTTTTTAAAGAAACTCCATTCCTGGCTACGCCGAAAGAGAGTGGAATTACGACAAAACAAGGAATATTATCGAGATCCGAAGAAAGAAGACCCAGATAACAGTAGTACCAACACTGTCGGCCAAAAACGCAGAAGAATCGCTTTCGGATGAATTGAACAGGGGCACCCAACGACAGACTTTTCTTCTAGGTGTCGGAACGTTGTTTTTACGTTATAATTGTGCTTTTTGTGCAGTTAAATGGCTTATTTTTAATCGCTAAGAAAAATGTTTCTTTTCGGATACGTTAGCTGAACTTTCAAACATCAGAAAATTTTAGGGATTGAACTCTTATTACCCGAATTTACGAGCTGAATTTGCCTTTCCGAAAATCCTAGCTGACCTGCTTTTGTACCCAAAACGACATTTTTATCTCTCCGAAAACAAAAGGCATTAATTTTCCCATATTACGAAAGTTTGAGATGACATTTCCCTAACCGAATATCCGAGGCGATTATAGGCCTTCCGAACAGATATTCCACCGAAACGATCCGTTGGGTGCCCCTGATTGAACCAAGCCTCTAAGATCAAGCGGAAAAGTCTACCAAAACTAACCATCAAGATTCCCAAGTCAACGACAGACACTTATACTGTGACTCGACCCAAGCTTCAAAGACAATTCGCCAGGACAGGAGATTTGGTTCCTGATCTGACTCCGAAACAACTTCAACAAGAACTCGAAGAATACAACAATACACTAGGATATTGAATTTGAAATGAAATATCGAGGCGCCTTCAAAAGTATCGACAGCAAGTATCAGCATTATAATCTAACACTCTGCGCTGTAGAACTATGGAGAGCTGAACATTTTTCATTCCGTTTAATTTAAGTTACCCAAGAGTGTAATTCTTAAAATAAATAAAACTTTATTCTGAAACAAGCAAAGTTTTATTTTCAATCGTTTACATCACGGTAATGCTGTTTGCAACTGAAGGCCTAAAAATTTGCATGTCCCTTGGGTTAGATTTAAGATCGAAGCAATTAACTCGGTCCTTTCAGCTTTGTTTGGATGGTTTGTTCAAAATAAAGACATGTATTAAGCGTGTATTGTGCGAGTCTCTTAACTAATATATTCTGTACTTTATATGTGCTCTCAAAATCCACAGAGGGAAACATTTATTGCTTCAACTCTTTGAAGACGAGAAAGCGCGTGTAACAGTGATATATTTATAAACCACTTTTATTGAATAGATAATAACAAATGCTTCAGACAGAAAGAATAATCAACAAATAATCCGTTTTCAGTTTTAGTTTACTCTTCGGGAACTGCTTGTTGATTGAACAGTCTATTAAGCAGAAATTTCCGCTTATTAATGGCCAGTTCTGTTGCTTCTAACCAATCAATTCCTTCTGTATCTTTCAATTCATTTTTGGTCTCCATCACTTTACGGAAGGTAGAGTTTTTCTTTATGGCATGCATCCATTGAAGATCTTCTAAAAACACTTTTCTCAGTTCTTTTCTGTAAATGGGAAGCAGCGCATTGTTAGCCTTGACGGTAGCGACTTCATTTTAATCTCAGTTTTGTTCATACTCGTTAATCAACGCTTCGCGTCGAGCTATAGCTTCCTCTTGAATGCGCAACCAAGGATTTACGTGGTGAGATGACTCCTCAGTCCTCTTGGGAAGATTCCATTACGCTAGATTGAGAACTTTGAGAGGACTGTTCGCTTTCCTGTGAGCTGTCCTGTGAATTTTCGCTTTCCTCACTCTCTTGAGAAGGGGCGTGTTTGAAGCCCTAGCCCTAAAACATAAAACTTTACTTGAGAAGGGAGCGTGTTTTGAAGCCTCCTTTTACCTAGTCACTTTATTACGTATGCAGGAAGACACTAATTGCATATCAATGATTTACCTAGGCCGCCTAGGCTATCCACTTATACATATTAATGATTTACCTAGACCTTACCTAGACCTGAACGGGGCCGAAAACATCCCTATACTACTACTTCTACTTGTGTGTATTCATTTTGTACTTCGTAAGGTTGGGAGCCCATTACAGAACGAATGGCAGTGTTGGAACAGAACAAGACATCAATGTTTCAAATATCATTATGCACGCCAGTTATAACAATCCAATTACATACAGCAATGATATCGCACTGATTAATCTCGCAAGTCCTGCTGTTCTTGGAGTAGGAGTTGGGCTTGTTTGTATGCCGGATAACAGCCATTGTCTTCCCTTTGACAACTTGAACAAAACATGCTGGATAACAGGCTGGGGAACTTTATATTCTGACGGCCATCAACCAAATACACTCATGCAAGCGTCTGTGCCACTGGTGTCAAAGCAACGTTGCACTACTGCTTATCCCGGCGAAATCGACGATTCGATGCTCTGTGCAGGTCGAGATGAAGGAGGAGTTGATTCTTGTCAGGGTGATAGTGGTGGACCATTGGTGTGCGAGGTTAATGGTGTATGGTATCTTGAGGGAGTCACCAGCTGGGGTCGAGGATGTGCCCAAGCTGGAACGTATGGTCTGTACTCCAAAGTTCGGAACTATAAATCGTGGCTATCACAAAATATATATTCTTCAATAGGTGAGCATAATCGTTTTCTAATTATAAGATTTTTCTTATTATTTTCTGGAACAAGGTAGAATGTTTAGCTAATGTTTAAAGGGTAACATGGACTTTGTTATTTTATCGTCGAAAACAAAAATGGCATGCCATACACATGCGCACTTGACGTAATTAGTTTGTTACTCATTACGTCGTTATGACGTTATGACGTTATTCAAGAATATCAATGTAAATACCGGTAACTTTCACGGGGCTAAAGCCAGAAAAAAACGCTATGATATCTACAGTTTTTATTAGCTCTATAATTAGTTACAAAATATCGTGCATCGTACCTTGAACAAACAGAATGAACGAACATACTGTTTTTAACAAGCAAGCACAAGCTTTCGTTTTCGGCCCATGGAACAAATTAAATCAACATATACAATAATAAGCACTTAATGACTGGGACCAAGGGAAACAGTGAGTTTTGTTTCCCCGAGACTCTCAATGTTCCCCGATTAATGTTACTGAGATACATGTACGTGTACTTCCATCAGTAAGATTATCCGCGCGAAGTTTTTTGACTGCCTGTTGTTAGATGTTTTCTTGTTCATTCGTTTGTACTTTTTAGCTTACTAGTTTCTCCCCATTGTTCTTCGCCTGGGGTCCACGAATGGACACGCTGCTAGTAAGGCACTAGCCTTTCAGTCTGGGCCTTTCTATTTCCACTTTAGTAACTGGTCCAGCAAGTACCCCGTGTGACTTTGACTATGGATTGTGTCCAGGCTGGCGACAGTCTTACTCAGATGTCTTTAACTGGACACGTAATACAGGATCAACACAATCTTCCAATACTGGTCCTGATTCCGATCACACCTGTGGATCAGGTCAGTGTGTAAAAGCACTCCCTCTGATATGGAGTGAAACATTGTTCGGTTGTTACACAATTGTGAGCAGGATTGTGGTCGAATGGCTAATTATATTTTAGTTTATTTTTAAGAAGGCTAGAAATCCGAACAAAAGCATTTTTGGACATGTTATATATCGTTTTCCGTACGTCAAATATCCATGTTCCTAATTTGAATTATAGATATAAAAATGTATTGTCCATTATGTAATTTCAAGCATCATTAAATTCCGTAATAAAAATCGATTGCCTGTACATTTGATATTCGAATATTAATCAAATATCCTAAAAGGTACCGAATAACTCTAACGGCAGTCATTTTAGATTTTAACACCCTAAGCGGTACCAAACCACGAATTTTAACCCCTAAAAGGTACTGCGATCACCCCCGTCACTTTTATATGGCAGTCCCGGGCTTCTCCTGCCTTTACTAAGTCACTCGATTTGATCTCTGTATTAACATTATTATCTTTCGGAAGTTTTGTCAGTTCATTTGATTTTTCTTATGTTCACAGGGTACTATATGTACATCGAGGCAATTAACAAGTAGCTGGTGATAACGCAAAGCTCGAGCTCTCTGTATCTGACAATAGAGAACTGTCTTGTCTCACGTTCTATTATCACATGTATGGAGACACTATGGGAACTCTTATTGTCTTCAGTGGAAATGCGGTAGTATTCAACATGTCAGGAAACCACGGTAACTACTGGATAAAGGCGGAAATAACCATCTCCTTGGATACAACTGTAAGTTTTAATCAGTATCATGCATCATTTGCTTATAAAATTAAAACCGCCAGGTAAAATGTATAGAAAACATTTTACTGCGGCGTCAAAGGGTTATACCACAGGTCACAAAATCGTATTATGAGAGTTTGTATTGAGCTGAAATTCGATCGAAAAATAATTTCACTTTTCTTTCGAAAAGTTGTAAATAATGTGAATTAAAGTGCTAAAACCTCACCTACTTTGCGGCTCGGCCGTTGGTTTTGACCCACTTTTTGGAACATAGCCTCGTTTCCATTCAATGGCCGTCGTTCCAAATATTTAGCTGTTTACAACGTAAAACTGTGCTTCTAGAGATCGGTCTATTGGCGATTGAATCACACAGAAAGGTACGTACATCATCCTTCTAGAGATTTAGTGTGATTTAGGAGTACACTACAGTGGCAGATTCGACCGTCGAAGTTCGCCCAAAACGGCCTCTGGAAGCGATAAAAACACAGGAAAAGACAACAGGTCAGGTTTTAACACTTTAATTCACATTATTTACAACTTTTCGAACAACAACAACAACAACAATCTTTTATTTAGCTCATTATAAAATAAAAATATACAAATGATAGTAAAGGAAAATAAGAAAAGTGAACATTATTTTCGATCGAATTTCAGCTCCATACAAACTCTCATAATACGCTTTGGTGACCTGTGGTTATACAGCACTCATCGTCGTCATGTCATGTGGGAGATGAGGTGGCCTAACACTCCTGATACACGACTAACTCAGGCTATTACCGGAAGTTGCATGGAAGCGCGAGGCTTAACGGCCATCGTAACAACTATAGCGGAGTCAAAAAATAACACGAATCACAAGTGTTTAGATGCAAATAGTTATCGATAACAATTGGTCTAGTCTGTGGAGGCACTTAGTTGCCGATATTTGTGATCTCAGACAAATGAAGGTCTTCGTTTCAACATTTGGCTTGGAACGGTTTAGAACAAATGATGGCGACATATTTTTTTACGCAGATTTTGTACTTGGATAACGTCGTTTTAGCGTGTATGAGATCACAATTTACACGTGACTGTCACTAAGATAAACATGTTTAGATGTTTTACACACCATATAAGTTTCATTATCATAGCGTCAATTATTTTGGAGATACATGGGGAGCATCCGCCCCCAGGCTCATGGACGAAAAAAATAGCTCAGGCAGAATAGGTTTAACTCTCACATTGCCTCTTGGACCACACAGGAGTAAAATGCGGGTACCGGAAAATTGTCAATGCAACGTGACAAAAATGCTTGGGGATTACCTGCGATGGCAGGGATTAGCATTCCATCTAGGGGAGTAGCATTACTTCTTCATGCCAAGAGACTATCATAGATCATAGTCTCTTGTTCATGCTAAGGAAACCGGGATTAAGTGCCGGCCTGACATGACACTAGACTTTAGCCTTTTAACTCATCGTCGAGGCGAGAGATTTTTGCTGAACAGACCAACTCATCTCGAAAGTTGATAGAAATCAAGGTTGCCCAGTTTGGCTTTTAAAAATATAGAGCATAAATAATTTAAGTTCTCCAACCTCTGCTTGTGACTTTCCTCCCCGTGTCACGCCTGTCACTTTTAATTTAATTATCTGCGTTTATTGCATTTTACTGAGCCTGGCCTGAGCATATGTTATTTATGTTATTTATTTTAGGTGACATTTGAAGGTATAGTAGGATCGTCTCACACCAGTGACTTGGCTATAGATGATGTATCGATTAGCAGTGGAAGCTGCCATGTGCCGATTACATCTCCATCGTTACCTCCATCTACCTTACCAGGTACTTTGAGTAAAAATTGTCGATTTTCAGCCCAGTTTGCCCAGTTTGGACTTAATGGATCGAATCTGGAGGTGAAATCGAAAATATCGTTTTTATCGGAAATTCAAAAATATTTAAAGGAAAAAAAAAGCGTTTGTACTACCTGTATGCAAAAGGATAGCGAATTCTATTTTTTTGAAGCTTCGCTGCACTTCATGTATGTTCGATTTCAGTAGAAAAATACGCTCTTAATTTTTTTAAATTATTTTCTTATTAACAAGACTACTCTACCAAACCAACTACCTCCAAATCCACCATTACTCCAAAAGCACCATCAGCAGAGGAAATACAAGAATCAGTCAGGATGGAAATTCGAGACCTGGATATGAAAAAGGTATTTTTCAACTAATATTTAACAATTAGTCGTCTTAGGCTCAGTGGATATCCACCAATATCCCCTGAGCTTGTGGCCCAAAATTGTTTTAGTATAATTTCCAGAGGTGAATATCAAGAACTACAATTTAACGAACTAAAACACGGGAAAAAAACATCATTTGGAAGTGCTCGCCAATATACATGCAGACCACAGTTACATTATTTCCAAATATTAATAATATACATACGACAATTGTTGTACTGTGATTGGCTGAGAGCATGCCACTTTCTCAAATGAGTGCAGAGAGTTGAAATTAAAATTAAAAAATGAGCGATAGTCACGGCAGTCTGATTCAGCCAAACTAAATGGCGGACCAAAGTGTGACAAGATTCAAATTATAATGCACAATTACAATGCAAAGACGTGAAAACGATGCAGAGCACGGTAACAGGTAACTAGATATTTTTTTTCGTGCAATGTTTGAATAAATGAGAACTCGTGAATTTTTTTTAAAAGACCACAAATTGCACTCTACAGGCTCGGCCAATTTAATTAGTCTTTGGAAAACTTACTCGTGCTCATTTATTCAAAATTGCAATCGAAATCATGTAATAGGCCAATTTCGGAATTTTTTGTATTTTCAAATTAATGAAGAGAAAATATATCAATAAGTTTGGATTTGTTTTAGTCCAGTTAAGTGATACGAATTTATTTTAACGTCCTATACTTGCCCCATTTTACGTTAAAGCAATGTTAATTATTTTGCAGTGTTCTATGTTTGATGCATAATTATTTATTATATAGTTATCACTTTTGAACTTGTTATGACTTCGCTTGTTCCCTGGAAATCAGTTGTATTGGTTCTTTTTTTGTCTTTACATGTGTTTGTATTAGTGGGATATCGAAATTAAAGATGACTTTAAAAGAGAAGTTGCAAGAGTAGCTACAGAGTACTGTGCAGCTGACGGAGCCCGGTGTCAATTAAGGTGATTCCTCAGAAATAAAAGTTGTTGAACGATTTGTTTGAGACTTTCCCTGAATGTTCCCTAAGTCACCGTGTTCGCAAAATAGGTATTGGATCGCTGAACCACGGAGTGTGAAAGAGCAAAGACAGATTGGATATTCAGGATTATGTAACGATTTAATCTGAAGCTGTTAGACGTAAACTAACAATTACAGCGTCAATGATTTAAAATGCATCTAAAATTGCCAATAAAAGACAAGTCTGACACGGTAAAATTATATTAAGAAAACTCACGTTTGTCCAGGCTGTCCTAACATTAAAACCCAAAACACACAACACACAAACACACACACAAAAAAACCCCAGAAACATTGAACATTCAAAACCTAAACAGTCATTGTGAAATCCGTGACATATGCTAACTTGATATTCGAGATCAATCACATGGACTTTGATCATCGTTTAGTTCAGTTCCAGTTCCTCGCGTTCTTGTGAGTGCGCGAAACAGATATGATGGACCAATGTTACCCCATTTATGCCTGTACTGGTACTAATTGTCATGATATGTTACGTCATTAACAAGTCACGTGGTCTTCTTCAATAAACATGACATGGTGTCAGAAGTGGGATGAACTTGCTAAGGTACTATAAACTGCAGATAACACACCACAACACCAACTCCGCGGTATGGCCAACACCTTACGCATGCGCACAGCCAATTCACCCGGGCAGTGGCCTCATCAGCATGGCATAGCAGACGGACAACAAAGACCCGAAAGTCTCTGGCAAAACAGTCCTCGGCATGCGTATGGAGAGGTGGATCCATTTTCCAGGACTAGGTGTGCCATAAAAAAAACACCATAGAAACTATAAACTGCAGATAACACACCACAACATGTATGTTACCATGCCTAGCAGGCGCTCTACATCCTTCTTGTTTTGCGGGGTCGGTAAATTGAGGATTGCTTCGATCTTCGATTCGTGAGGTTTGATTCCATCTTTGGTAATCTTGTCACCAATGTACACAAATTCGGGAATCTTGATTTCGCACTTTGTTTTCTTCGGCTTGACACCTTCTTCTCTGGTCTCTTCACCTTTGCCCCATATCAGAATTCAATGCCCACTGCTTCGACTTTAGCATTACCACTTAAATAAGAAATACGTCCCAGGAAAGTTGATGTTCATCGCTGATGCACTATCCAGAGCCCACCTGGGGACTACTTGTACTAATCAAAAGAAACCTGATGCTGAAATTGAGAGCCAAAATTGAAATAATTTCTAGAAGCAAACAAAACAGACCCATCTCTTCAGAAATTCGCACAGCTAACCAAACATGGATGGCCTGACCACAGAAATAAAGTGCCTGCTGACGCAAGACCGTACTGGAGCTTCAAGATTAAAAAATCACAAAGTGATTGCCCCAGTAAGACTGAGACCAGAAATATTTAAAAGACTTCTTGAAAGCCACCTAGGAATTGAGAAAAGCAAACCGGAAGTGCCCGCGACATCTTTTATGGCCAAACATGAATGTACGGATAACAGATCTGATTTCAAATTGCAATTCCTTCAATGCAATGCAAGAAAAATTTGATTCAGAATGAAGTACCGGACAGACCCTGACAAAAGATCGCCGGTGATTTATTTACCCTTGGAGGCAAAAACTATCTTCTGACTGTGGACTATTACTCAAAATGGGTAGAAATTGGCTTACTACGCGGCAGCACCATAAGCTCAGAAGTCATCACTCAACTTAAATCCATGTTCGCACGCTATGGAATACAATGGTCCTCTGTTTTCAAGCCGGAAATTCAAACACTTTGCAGAATCGTGGGATTTTCAGCGCACAACCACAAGTCCAAAGTACCCAGAGGTCCAACCCCTTACCCTTTTATATACGGCATTTTTGACAGAAAGGGTACCCCTTTCATATACATTCCATGGAAAATGGTACCCCTTTCATATAACTTCCATAAAAATTATGAAAATGATACCCCTTTCACATACCTACAGTAGAAACACTGCATCCCTTTTCTATACCCTTGCAATGAACTTAATGAACAATATATCCCAAAAAGAAAGTGGAAGGAAGCTGTCTTACGATGGCTAAGAACTTCAAACCTGCAGTCCACCTCATATCTAAATGACAGTTTTCCCTACCCTTTTCTTTTCTCCAACTCGTGAAAGCCCTAGTGAAATCCCTACCCTTTTCTATACTCCACCTCGTGAAATTCCTACCCTTTTCTATACTCCAACTCCTGAAATCCCTACCCTTTTATATACCTCCAGTCTGAAAAGGTACCCCTTTTGGGCGGAGCCTCCCCGTATAGTCCATTATAGGGAGTATTCCCCCTCCCTGGGTGGTATCCACCACCTTTGCTGATGCCTCGTTTGTATTGAATATTCTACATGTTGTACTCTTTACTTTGTCATTACGAGTGTGGTAATTAATAACATCCTTGGAGCCCAGCGGCAGTAAATTCAGGGCGAGAAGAGGTTAACCAAGCGAAATCGGCGCTACGAAAGTACGTTAGTCACGTGGTTCTGGTTTACTTCGACTCGCCTCGACTAACTGTTTCTTGGTCTCCTGGGATAGACTAGTAACTGTCTTGCGAACTTTCTTTTTTTTTAAACCAGGGAAACTTTATACTTACATGTCAATATTTTCTTCTAATCTGTTATTTTCTGTCCTGTTTAGTTCCCGTCGGAGGCGGTCGTCTGAGAGCATGATATTTTCAGCCGATATGGTTCACATTCTTCCTGGTTATCCAATGCAGTCACCTGATGATCCTCTAATAACCTTGTTGGCTTTCTATTTACAACTTCCCCAAGGGTTCTCGGACAGTGTCGTTACCAAAGACGTCGTACAAGCCATCGTGAAGAGTGACATGTCGAGTATTGAAGGATCGATGGGTAGTACCATCGTAAGTGTCCAGCCGTTATCTTCTACCGCAAATACTAAAGAAGATGAAGAAAATGACGAGGAATCAAAGCCAACCAGTGTTATAATAGGCGCTTCTGTGGGAGGTGTTTTATTGTTCGTTGTTATCGTCGCTCTTGGGTTTAGGTAAGAGAAACCGAACGTAAAGGGCATCAGAGAACAGTTTTGTGTTATTGCGTGGACGTTTTCTACACTATTGTTTCTATGTACCATAGTAATAGGCTGCTACGCTCTATATTTTTCCAAAATGGAGCGCGGGCACCTTAGTTGGCCAATAACAAGGTGTCCAATAACAAAATTCGTGTGTCATGCAAATCAGCCAACCTGCTGCGCGGTCACCCTATTATGTTTTAAAATGACTCCGAATTGGACTCCCCTCATTCTATTCTACGAAGGCGCTTGATTCAATCGCGAAGATAATTTTCAATAATAGCGTATATTAATATACTTAATTGTTTCCCTAAGGTTTGTCCATAAGAGACACAGCAAAAAGAAAGTCTTGGAAGGCGTCGTTGAAGGCAATGATGGTTTCAATGCATATGGTTATGACAACAATGCTTACATTATTGGTGAGCAAGTCATTGAATTAAAGTATACTAGTCTTACTTGTTCAACCGAAAACGTTCCTGTCAAAAAAGCGGAAAGTACCATCCCTCGAAAGGTAATGGCCCCCATGTAACTACCAACCATTCATCCCTTAACGAAGGATTCGAAGAATTAAGAGAAAGTGTCGGACAACTGAACTGAAGGTTAAAGAAGGAATTGTTGCTGCAAAATCACCCAATCAATTGTGATGGTCCAGAGGAGCAGAGCAAGAGAAACAACGATGCAAATATCAACATGGACTTCGACGAACATTTTTGTATCTAGGTTCATTGATAAGAATGACATAATCAGTTGATGTGTTTTTCTTGCTTCGTTCGATAGCACCAGTTTTCTTATTTGTTCATTCCTGTCTTTAATTTTTTGCCTTTTTTGGTAAACAACAGTTTAGTTTCAGTCAATAACGGAAATAGTTAATATCGAAAGTGTTTTTTCCGATGTCAACAACGTAAGGTAAAAGGTTACATCGCCAAAAATAAATATTTGTGAGGTAGAATTTACACTTTTTAACCCTATTCAGACCGGGCTTTTTTGGGTATTTTCTGACCGGGGGGATCCCCCTCCGTTTCTCCAAGATTATTGAAGCTACAACAACGAAACTTAGAAGGTATATAGCGCGTCCAACATGCTTCTTTGGACGTTTGAAACACGACATGCATGCATCACTTGACGTATAAATTACGTCATTATTTCCGAACAGCCGCCATCTTGTATTTCTGGATTTTTCCAAAACGTCAAAAAAACACCAAAATGACTAAAATGTAAACAAAACCAATAAAGGAATGCTAAATGATCAAAAGGGTAAATGTTATTGTCAGAAAGTTATTTTCATCCTTAAAATGAAAACATGAAAATTCGAAATTTTGAAAAACATGACTGTCAAAATATGGTTGCCTTGGTAACAGCAAGTTCCATGAACAATGACATGTCATACCAATTCCCCCGGTCTGGACAGGGTTAAAGTTGGCCTATGGAAACTAAAGAAAACAACAACAGCAACTGCAACAACAACGACAACGCGCTGAGGGGTCATCAGCTGGGAGATGGGATTTTATTACGTTAAAGTCGACGGTGGTGATCGCCGCATATATTAAGTACCGCTTATGTGGGGAAAAAAGTAACAGTTTTAATATGTAGTTTTAGAATTGGTACTTCCTATGGATGCAATGAATTCAACCAAGCCCAAATAAAGGGATCCTGGTACCTTTCAGGGGTTTCTTTCAACATTGCCGACGGTTACTATAACCCTTTCACTTTTATGTAGGAGTCCCACTGTACTAGACTGGTGAATTAGTTTGAAACATTAGTTCATACCCTTCGAACAATGGTTTGTGATCCCACATCTTATCAGTTCAAAACCTTATATATTGACGATGTTGCACTATTTAGAAATCGTCTGAAACCAGGCTTTAATGCCTTACAGTACTTTATGTGGATTGTTAGTATTGAAAATATTCCGTGTCTGTTGTTTTGGCTAGCACTATATCCTCAAAGTTGCTGAATGAATGAAACACTCTAGCTATTTATGCTAATGCTGATTTTATTTTAAAAAGTTTGGCCGGAGAAAACTCGACTCCCAACGTCTAATTCCAAAGGCTATTATAGTCTACAAATCACTAAATGGTCTTGCTCCTGACTAACTCAGCGCAAAATGTATTGGCCGCAGTAGTGTTACTAATAGACCTTTCTCCAAAATGGCCGCCGCAAATTCATATTAAACTGAGCGGAAAATCAGTACTAGCACCTGAAAGACCACCTCTAGCTTGTTTGGTAATCGTACAAAGTTTCGTTAGGTTAGGTTTTTACCGAGTTGAGAAAACGGAAGTTGAAAACTGTACAATTTAGGCCCAGTTCAGACGCCGTACTTCACATGAGCCGAATCGAATTCGACGAATTAAGTTCATCATGTGAGGTACGGCGTCTGAATCAATTCGGAACGGCTGGATCAATTCGGATCGGCTCAGCCGTTCTTCCCGCCTGGCTCAGCCGAGAATAACGGCTGTGGACCGGCTTTGATTCAGACGCCGAACTCACATGAGCCGAAACAAATGCATGGATTATTATAATGTATTTTTCAATATAACAGCAATCTTCCCCTATTAATTTAAGTTCGACTGAATTAAGCTCGGCGTCTCAATCAATTCAGTCGATCTAAATTAATTTGGGTCGGCCTAAATTCGAATTTGATTCGGCTCATGTGAAGTACGGCGTCTGAACTGGGCCTTAGAGACGTTTGTATGACTGGGGTATGGCGTATACCCCCAGTCATACAAACGTCTCTAAATTGTATAGTTTTCAACTTTCGTTTTCTCGACTCAGATATAACCTAACCTAACGAAACTTTGTACGATTACCAAACAAGAGGTGGTCTTTCAGGTGCTAGTACTGATTTTACGCTCAGTTTAATTTTAACCATTTTGAATTTGCGGCGGCCATTTTGGAGAAAGGTCTATTATTATCTGAGAGCCACTGAGAGCAAACTTGCTATTCCACTGCCCCGTTCCAATTTTATGAAAACAATTATCTCAGCTATAGTGGAACATTACGCTGGTATAGTTCACTGGTGTAGCTGCGGCAGCCATGCAAGCACTTTCATCAGTTTCCCATCTGGTTGCATCAGCTTACTTTCTACAAACTATTTGTATTTAAATAGTTCACACGGTATTCATGTAAACAGGGTTTATATATTTGAATACGTTTATTATTTCTAGTATTATCTATTTTCTGAAGTTAGTAGTTTAATCTAACCCTATTCTGCCTGGGCTTTTTTTTGTGAGCCTGGCAGAAAGTATTTTAGTGATTTTCAGCTCGGAAAAATTAACCAGGCCAAGAAGTCGACCTAACACATTTATATGCTTGCCAGATCATGTAGATTGGCAAATATCAAAATGGAATGCCAAATATGGCCAGAAAAGCCTTTAACATCGGGGAGGTCTGGAACCCAGTATGTTGCCATGGTAACAAAATTGGCAACTTATATTGTGGAACACATCTAGTATAGTCTTACTGCAAATAATCAAACATTTCTGTTACAAATCGGTCGAGATATCCTTTTTTCGTATTTGATCATATTTGATTTAATTTCTCTGGAACGAAAATAGATATTTGAAAATAGTAAACGGCATTTTTCTTCCCGTATAGACTACTTGTTAATGTTTTAATACGGCTTAGATAGGACAGATGCGAATTTCATCATAGTAGCACTTTAAGTACGATAAATTCGAAATCAGCGCTGGCACTTTCTGCTCCCCTCCCCCCAGGCAGAGTAGGGCTAACCATTTAGTAATAACTATCCTAATTATAGCCTGATTATTTTTTTGCCATGTATAAATAAAGTTACAAATAAAACACATAAATAAAATAAATAAACGCTAAGCGTCAAAGCCACTCAGAATAGCTTTAAGAAAGGTTCCTAAGCGCTTTTAATGAAAGCAGTAAAATGTACTTATATTGTGTGTTGTTTTTCTTTATTCTTGGTTTTGAATAACAACTTTGATTTCACAATCTTACAGTTGTTACATCTTTATCTATATTAAACAATACAAAATTATATATTTTTTCAATTTATTTTTGGTGATTTTCTGACATTTTCTAAAAATCATAAACTTCGATATGTTTTTTAATGCATGACGTCATTTTGGCGCGATGACGTCATAATTGGCATTTGACAAACAGTTTGAATGCCTTGTGCCAATTACATGACGAATTTCAGCCCGGGCTGAAGTTTCAGTCAAGGCGCCAAATTCGCAGCCGCAATCTCGTGTCATTGAAAACACAGTCACTTTTCAGACAGGGTTGAAATTCCATTCCGATTACATAGGTTTTTTCAGGAGCCCATGAAACCTTGTCCATGTAATCGCCAACTTCGAAATGATTTGTTTCGGAAGCCGGCCAGATATCTCAGTCCCCACAACCGGGCCTGCAATTTCAGCCTGAGCTGAAATATTTTGATCATCCTGCTTGTGTTTGCGTTTTTGAAAACTTGGCTTTACACACCATAGACTGACCGGGATTAAGGGCCTATTTACATGGATAAAAGTTGTCCCTGGTAGGAGGTTAACGCCCCCCCCCCCCCCCCCCCCAACGAGCCATCTTTAACCTAGCGTTTATATGAAAAATGTGTCCCTGCTGACCGAGCCAGGAGGCTGTGGGGGGTGGGGGGGATTAGAAACTTGCCTTATTGATGGACTTGGCCGTACGAGATAGCGGTGCCGGGAAACCGAGTGTGCGCATCCGCAGTAGCATTCAAATAGTTGCTAAGGGGATTTTCCCACATGAAGTTACTAACAATAAATCCACACCTAAAAATTAGTATGCAAGATAATAAAAAAAGTGCTTTTCCTTGTTTGTTTTCGCTCCAAATCCGATCCAGAACGAGGACGTTTCGTTTCCATCTACATCGCTTCCCGTTCCAGTAGCAATGCTTCACGTCGAGTATCCGATGGGCCGAAATATTCTCGCTGTATCCTTCAAATGCAGATCAAAGGGATTTTTCGCTTGTTGTTTCACGCTGCCGAGATATTATTCGGCGGTGTGAAAGATCAGGCCAAATAGTAAAACAAGTTTCGGTTGACGTCATTCTTAGCGACCGCTTTATCGGCTTAAATATTGACACAGGATTCGCACTGTTGGTCTGTTGCTCGGGCCCGGACACTGCTATGTCTTCAAATAAAAATGCTGGCTTTCTACGCCCCTCCCCTCCCTTATCGAGGGCAAGTGGGTTGACAACAGTGAAACTACAATACTATAGAGCGTTTGCACGTGACGTCACGGTTTGGCGGGAAAGTTACATCCGCCATATTGGTGTTCCATCTCCGGAATCGTAGGTCAAGAGTCTACTAGAACTTGACAAACACAGAGTTAAATTGTGCAACGAATGCCTTTATATTCAGAACATTTTCAAGTTTGGATGTTATTGAAGTCTTGGGCTGCTTCTTGAGGTTGTAGAAATTCAAATTATGGCCAAACAGAATGAAATTGGGATGGAAATGTCCTCGGAGTATCTCGATCTTCGCGTGAACAATTGTTACGACCATAACTCCGAAATATTTCATGTGTTGGCATCGATCCTGTCTCAATTCAAGGGAAAAGGTACGATAACATTAAACCGTATTTTAGAAGTCACCGATTTGTCTTGATTGAGCGTACTTGTTCGTTTTACGAAAGGAATTTGCCCTTGCTTTCAAAGTCAGTTGTTCAGGAAATATGTCAACATCAAGCCGGTTGAAATTTACTTTCGCAGCATTTATCAAGTTTATGACTAAGCTTTCCACACTATCATTTCCACAAAATAGGGAACATTTCTTTTATCCGAACATTAAATTTTGGAGTATTCCACTCCAACAGAATTTGTAAAAGAAGGATCTTTGTGTTTATAAGTTATTTCATTGCTGACAAAAATATTGCGTGAGGTACTGAGAATTTGTGTTCAAGTTCTCTTCTTACAAGTAGGCTTTTTTACAGCAAGAAAATCAAATTACAGTTAAACATTTGAAGTATTTTTCTTCTATATAGCGACCGTTTATTCAAAGTTTTATCGGAAATTACGATTGTTCGACTATGTATATCAAAAGTTGTCTGTTTTACAAAGCGGCCGCTCGCCGTAACTGCTGACCATTCGTCTGTTATGTCATGTGAAAAGACTAAAAATATTTTGCTGTAGTGTGTAGTTTCCTAAAATTTCATCAGCACAGTCGTCTTGAATAATCAGCTAGAGATCTATTTTCTTCTTCGCTCAGACGTAAAGTTCCCTTCTTTGTCACCACACTTAAAACAGGGAAAAGCTCAATTTTTCAGAGATTTGGATGCCTTCATACAGTTTTTTTGGCCAGAGATTGTCAGGAGACAAAACATCATACGATAAAACTGCTTTGGTTTGTAAGCTGAATACACAAGTCGTCCAAAACCCGTAAAATATGTACTATGCGTAGTATAAACATTGTCACCATGGAACACCAATATGGCGGCTAAAACCGGTTGCCATGACGATATAGCCCAAAGGTCACGTGAGTGAAAACGCTCTATATACAGAATATTAACGCAGGTCTGCGGCTTAATGTTGATACAAGTATTCGACATCGTGCTACAACAAGGGTCAGTTTGCTAAAATATGGCCGTGAATTACAAGTGTTCGACATCGTAAATTCAGAAAAAATAGGCCACGTTTGGGTTGATGTACAGGGTTCAGAAGTGGTACACACCTCCCTCGGGCTTTAATAAATCGCAGCTAGGATACTTTTGTAAAACATTGCGTTAATTGAAAAAAAATCTATATTTGACGGGAAGCCCTTCCAGAATGGAAACGACGAAAGAACTAACGTCGGTATGCACAGGACACTCACAGGTTCATAGGGAATCCACCAGACTAGTATTGTTCTTCTTCGTCGGAGACCTTTACCAAAAAAGAAGCCACGAGAGTATGTTGGTCCGGCGGTAATCGAACAGACATAGTCGACTAATCAAGTTCGATTCCAAGGAAAGTAAACACACTGGGTAGGAGAAACAACCTTTTTCCAACTGATAAAACCCTAGACTTTCTAAAAGCCCTTTCCAATATTATTTTTCCCTTTCGTTGGTTTTGGTTCTCCGTTGGAAAGGACTTTTCCCACTTGCAACGCGCAAATTTACCGGTGGATTTTTCTACCGGTGACGTCAATGCATGTTAGCCAATGAACAAACGAGTATGTTAGTACGTCATAGCCTCGCGCGCGATCATCGCGAGTTTACTCGAAGCGATTGAAGCAGAATTTTCAAACACAGCGCTCGCTTGTACGTCGCTTCGGAGTTTGACTTCAGTTTCCCGCCGAGTTATTCGATGAAAAAGGAAAGGAAACCCGGTGATAGCTTGGAACGAAATTCCGAAAGCTGGATCTCAGTGTTTCGCTCGAAACAACAGAAGATTATTGCAATTGAAAACTAGAAAACTTGCATCAGCTAGACACAATTAATTCATGGCGGCCAACTCAGCGGTCAAATCAGGCTGATTTGGTCCTGCTGGACTATACAGCTCCCTAACGTAAATCCGAGCTAGCCTACGTATACATAACTCGGTAAATTTGTTTTGACACGAGCTATGTTCATTTGCCTTCGCCGAGCAAAACGACTCCATTTTTTTTTTACCACAAATCACGGTCATATGGCTCCGATAGCTGGTGCAATAACTCAGTTTGTGCTTTCTTTGATTCGGTACACAAGAGCGTGGCGATTCTTCGTCGAGTGCAAGCGGGTTGACAACACTGAAACTACAATACTACAAAATACTAGTAATACGTGACTCGCAGGCCCTCGCGAAGCTTTTGTTGCCTAGTAACGGGCACGCCTGCGATTTGATCTGCAAGGTTTCCAAGAATCGCTGCAAGGTTTCTGAGAATCGCCGGACGAACGCCGTGTTTTTGCTATGCCACCGGATTTTGGTTTCGATTGGAGTTCGCGCGCTCGTCTCTCGATATCTGTAATAAATTGTAGCGCTCTTGTATTGTTTTCCCCACTTTTCCGTCCGAATGATCTGAAACCACCTCGCTTTTGTAGGCAAAATCTTCTTCGCAATATCGGATCGGCGAATTATTTTCAGACACAAGTCTTCGCGTCTACAATGAAAACTAAGCCATATGTTGATCGTACTTTGAGACATTCCTGAGTCTTCTTTCCTTTTCCTGTTGTTAATAACGGATTTAATAAAGCAGGGTTTTTTTTTCACAAATGACCGGCGTATATAAATTCGTTCGATAAACAAACTTGGAGTAAAAATTGTTATTCTTCAGCAGCCGTTCCTGTTTCTACATTTACGTGTAAAAAGATTACGTCGAAGTCAATGTTATTAAGCAAAGAAAAGGAGGTTAAAAAAAAGAACGGCCTGGATTCGAACCGAAAAAAAAAAAAAAGAAGGACCATAGTAGGATTTGAACTCACGCCCTCAATCCCGAAGATCAGATTTAAAAGTTAGCGCCTTTAAAAGCCATTAGGCCACGAGCGCGCCGTGTGACGTCATTACTGTCAACCACGATTTCCACAAACAAACAAATAAATAAATAAATAAATATGATCGTAAAGGCCACACGAGAATTGCTCTCGCGTGAGCTCTTTGGGGACAGAATTATAAACCCCGCTACGCGAGGCCTTCGGCCGCGAGGAATTAACGCAGAAGTGCGGCTCAATGCTAATATTATAAGAGTTCGTTCAGTTCGATCATAAGAAATTCCTAAAAAAAATAACGTGTACAGGGTCCAGAAGTGGTACACACCTCCCTCAGGCTTTGGTAAATCGCAGCTAGGAAACGTTTATAAAACAATGCGTTAATTGTAAAAAAAAAAAACACAAACAAAAAAAACAATGTATTTGTTCTATTATTTTGACGGGAAGCCTCCCCAGAATTGAAACGACGAAGGAACGAACGATTCAGTGCCTCAGGTATGCGCATGACACCCACAGGATCACAAGACCGCACCAGATTAGTAATATTCTCCTTTGTCGAACGGAACAATAGATGAAGCGCCTAAGAAAGGTGCGGCCTCCGTCCGTGCATGACGTGGCATGCAGAGTTAAGAGATACCGCGAGAGATTGCATTTGTCGCTTGGACGCGGATACCTTTACCGAAAAAGAAGAAACGAGATCGTTGAGGCGATCTAACTTGTCGGTCGATAATCGAACAGACATAGTCCACGAATCAAGTTCGATTCCTAGGAAAGCAACAAGCTGGGTAGGAGAAACAACCCTTTTCAATTCAGCATGTGTTTTGCCGATGACAAGAAGGTCGTCCAAGTGATTGACAGCATGACAGCCACGTATAGTCATCATGAGAACAATGACATTAGATAGACGATTAAATATGGCTGGGGCGCACGAATGCCCGAAACAAAGTCGATTAGAAACGAAATACTCATAACGAGAAGGGTCGCCTGTTCACCAAACATCCACCGAAATCCCTGCAGCTGACGATAAGGGGGAAAGACAGGCACCAGCACCAAGCAGCCTCATAAAAAAAAAAAACAAAACAATCAGTGGTGGAGAACGACACTGCTGTGCAACATAGCTCATGCGAATAGACTCGAGGTTGTGTTTAATATGATAATTTCATGAAAAACCATGCATGCGGTTTAAATCAATTTATTTTTAGTACCAGTAAATTTACGTACCAGTTCAATGCATCTGCAATCACGTGCGTCAAACAAACAAACAAACAAGCAAAAAAAAACAAGTTTGAAGCACTCACCCATGACTTCAGATTCACTTGTTATTCGTCATAGAGTTTCGGTTTTCGTCCTGTACGTCCAAGCACAGTTTCAGCGCATAGAACCGAAGTACTGTAATTGGAATCGGCCCGGTAACAAAAAGATGCGATCGAAGCGGCTTGCGTTGCTGTTTTTCGTCAAAGGTAAGCGAAAACATGTTCAAAACGTGACACTGCCAATCTTTCGTAGGTTTATATGTAAGTCAGGTTTCTTCTGCGTTCCTGTGTGGCTAAGTCGTTCGTCGTATTTGACGCAGTAGTATCTGTGACTTCAGATCCACTTGTTAGTCATCATATAGTTCCGGTTTGTCCTATGTACGTCCAAGCACCGTTTCAGCGCATAGAACCAAAGTACTGTGATTGGAAACGGTATACATAAAGTGTGCTTTTTAGTCAAAATGATACGTTTTCAAGCATACTACAATCGACTCCCGGTAATTGGACTCTGTACACCATCTGGTTCGAGTGATCGCGAATAAAACTGTATATGATTCGAGTTTGTAATAATCATGACATAAATGCGAAAGTCATTCTTTTTGTGACTGATGCACAGCAAATATGCGATATAACTAATTCCGCTCACCGATCAACTAGGAGCATTCATTTGATAATTAAGTTCGAAGCCAACTCGACCATGAGTTCAGGAGTTCAGGATTTTTCCTGCATATTCAAGCATCGTTTTAACGCATATAACCAATGTACTGTAATTGGAATCGGTACAGAGACGTTAACAAAATGATTCGATCGAAATTAAACTTGAAAAGCAATATAAGGCTACTTGTTTGTCAGGTGTGCTTTTTAGTGAACATTATAAGCTTTGAAGCATACTACAATTGACTCCCGGTCACTCGAACTTAGAGTTGTCAGGAGTTCGACTTATCGAGGATAAAATTAGTAAGAAAATGACCTGAAGGGAAAACCAATTTACTTCGATTTAGCGGGAGATTCGTGTTATCGAGGGTTCGAGTTGTCTGGAGTAAATTAAACTGTATAGGATTCTAGTGTGTAATAATTATGACATAATTACAAAAGTCATTCTTTTTTACTGATACACAGCAAATATACATCTGGTTCGCTTTTCATTTATCTATTTTCAATTATGAGCCACACGAAACTACTGTAATTCAGCTCATCGAGCAACTCGGAACATTCAGGTAATTAAGTTTGAAGCACTCGCCCATGACTTCAGATCCACTTATTATTCGTAATAGAGTTCAGATTTTGAACTGCACATTCAAGCACCGTTGCAGCGCATAGGAACCCATGTACTGTAATTGGAATCGGTACACACGAGAACAAAATGATTCAAATGATTCTTGAAATGCTGTTTTCTTGTCATTTTATTTTAGCTAAAAAACAGCAACTAGGTGTAAAAATTATTTTTAGATCTTCCCAAAGCGCTTGTATTTATTTTCCTTGTAAATTGCTTTTAATTTTTATTTATTGGAGGATTTTGGGATTTTGTTGGGTGGCTAGCCACCCAATTCCCCCTTCCCCCCCCCCCCCATCTCTTCCTTTGAATCCGCCCCTGCTCCTTACTCTGTTTTATTTGATGATTATTTTGTTTTAAATATCAAGGTAAATAAATAATTTCCTATGGTCTCATTTCAAATCATGCCCTATTTCATACCAAAAGGGCAAAATCTAAACCTTATTTTAGACCAAGATGATACTCAAGTATAAAGTGACAGGGACGTGCAACTTAAAACGATGCGTAATTTACTTATCAGAAATCAGAAAAGCGTGAACACTTTGATTGATTTGGCCTGTACTTTAAAGTAAGACTTTCAAATCTTTACACCAAAACAGCACAAAAACAGTTGGGTACTGAAATTTGCATATTTGTAGCTTAACACAAAGCCGCAGGATTTATGACGACTTGTCTGATTGGAGAACCAATACGAAATAATGCATGTTGTCACATTTGTCTATTTTGTAACGAAACGCCATTGCAGTTGTGAAAGCAACCATCTCTTTTTATCAAGTCAATTTTCGTAGAACGCTTTGCAAAAATAGCAATGAAATATGTACAGGAAAAAAATAGATAACCAATTATTTGCAAAGAAAAGTCCAAGCGTGGTTACCTGACTATCCTTGTTGCGGTTTGATCTTGCATCTGATAGGTATATACACAATTAACATGTCAAAGTTAAAGTGTTCACGCTTTTCTGATCGGCACACGAGTAAGGTAACACGAGTAACATCCAAAATGTATGAATAAACCCTCTCCCCAACAAAAAAATACAACTGCCGACATTCGGATCCTCAAGCATGGATGCCCGCCTGCGCCAAAAAACATAACAGCCGATCGATAGCGCAGCAGACCACTGAGGGAACAACATCTAGTCAGAATGATAATGAGCATTGTCTGATGACTCGGACTAGAAGTAAAGTAATTGAAACGTCGTGATCATTCAACACCTCAAAGTGACTACATCATGAGACAAACGATTACCGCAACAGCTCTATTAAGCCGTAAACCCATAGAAAGTGCGGTCTATTGCTTTTATGAAATAACTATGGAAAACATTTGTCAAAGAGAGAAATACATTTATTTTATTATCGTGATCAAGTTGCTTATTCTCATCACATTCATGGAATGGCGCGAGAAACCAATGAAGGAATGAAAACACGTTAAAAACCCGCCGCGGATCTAAGCGCTAAAAAAATTGCGCTATGATAGTCAAAAGGAAAGGAAAAAGTTCACGGATTGAAAGCAAAAAGTATAATCAATGATTGAAAAGTACTTTCACGGAGAAATCGAGGAAATTGTGACCGGAATCGGTCGCTGCGAAACTGAGCGACTGCACGGAAAGTTTACAAGCTTACAAACTTTCGGAAAGTTCAGAATTTTCATTGGTCTTGGAGCAGTGATTTAGCAGTTATTTTCTAGAGCTTTATCATTGGAATAAAGGTTAGTTAAATATATGCTACTTGTTAAATATGTTCCGTGTTTGTTTACTTAGTTTGAAGTCTATAAAGTCCGCATTTCTCCGCATTATGCCGAATGAAAACTATTTTATGCTAACCGAAGTTTATTCATCGTGTCATTTTAATACAGTGTCATGCCGCATGAGAACTTGTCGACATTAAAAGCTATTTTAATTAACTCTTTATACACCTTTTTCTACTTCGTTTTAAAACAAACTTGTTTAGCCATGTTCGGCTTTAATCATAACTTCCATTGAGGCGTCCACAAAATCTCGAAAGCGCTAAAACTTCTACCTATATACTCTTGCGTAAAAGGATTGGGCGTAAAATATTGTCACACGAGCTCGAGATTTCGATTGACCCCAAGTCAAAACGATACCTTATTAATTTTCTCCACTCTACAAATTTAACTGAATTACAAATGTAAGTACTTCTTATAGGATTTAGGGTGCAATTGTAAAATTCAGTTGAAGCTTTAGCGAAAGTTCAGAAAGTTTGAGCCATTGTTTACCTTTCGAGTTTTGTTTTTACTTTCAATTGTCTTAGATTTGTTGTCTTCTTTTTTTTCTTGCAAATGAGGTTTTCAAGTAAATGTTGAATGAAAATATATTCCTATTGATTTATTGATATCAGCAGATTTATCGAGGCAGTGAAAGTTAGACAATCCTTCGTCCTCCCGCGGAGTGCAGCCATATTGCAAATACAGTTTTGTCAGTTGCTTTCGTTATCTATGCGTTACAATAGTCCATAGGTTTTCGACCAATCAGAGCGCGCGTAGTATGACAGTTATTTTATAATATTCACTAAAGAATCCGAAAAGATCAAACTTTGTTAGCTTACACAAACGTATCTTTAAAAGACTGAAAAAAATGACATTCCAAGTATTTTGCTTATTCCTCGTTGGACGAAAAGTTTAAAAGGCAGGTGGATCAACCAATCTTTAATCATTTTGCTTTTCGTCCTAGTTTTAATAACGTGTGTCCAGCTGACCAACGCAGAGCATAGTAAGTATATAGATGTAGTGTAGTCGTTAGTTTTCTACATATTTCCTATATGGTGTACCTCCATTCTTAACTTGATATATGGGTATTCATCCAAACGCGCCATTTTTTTATTTAATAAACAAATCCTACTGAGTTTACTACTATATGGAACTTCATTTGCCGCAGCCGTTTATAGATATAGATATATATATAAGTATATATGTGTGTGAGTTCTGCTGCTTGGTATACGCTTATATGACATATACTCGCTGCTACATGTATGACGCTCGACCAGGCATCACGCGTTGTCATCTGCCGCTGGCGGCGCCAAGAAGTGTACACCTTGCAGTTGGCAGTTTAACTGTGTGATGCTCTCTCTATTTGTCACTTGTGTGAAATAAGATTTCGGTGGCTGCAGAACTTAACGGCAATCTTAGTCAAAGCAATTCAACGTTCATCATGTTTTACAGAAGTATAATTTTTCTTAGATATCAAATTAAAAAGAAACCCTTTAAAGTTCCATACATTATTATGTGATACCACGTTCAGTCTGCTTCATCAAATATGCTTACACTCAAACTATCCCTAAGACGTCTAAGACGTCAAGTGACGGTTTGAATTCTCACATGATGGTGTTATTGTCCGACTGTTAATCTAACTGCTCATTTCTATTCTTATTTTTAGTTTGCCCTGAAAATGTGACGCAATCTTTTGGGAAACTGGATATTAGATATACAAGTCAAATTGACCCACTCTGTAACTTGGTAATAGCACATGATGGAATAGCTCGACAGACAGTCGCCATTGTTTGGATTCGTCAAATACACTTTTACTCCAACAGGTATGTTGCGTTTGATGCTGTTTTGTATGTTTTTTTAAAGCAACAACATTTTAAACATAACGTGGCCAGAAAATACATGCGGGTCCCTTTAGAAGCTTTAACACTTTAATTGTAAAAACGTTTAAATCCGATAGCCATTATCTAGGACTAGACTGCGAGCAGTCGGTCTTTTCTCCTCAGATCTTTGGCGCGAGCGGAAATGTTATAATTATGCACATTAGGTGAAAAAACGAGGAGAGATTGGGGAGAGGGAGGGGATCGCGCGCGTGCCCTAAAAACATTAGGAAAAGAAAGAGACTGCTCGCAGTCTAATCTAGGACATAACTGAACATGTGGTAGAACCAACAATTTCCTCAATCGTCGTTTAGTCACACATTTAAACATAAACATATAAACGTGTCTCTTCCCCCCATCTCTATCCCCAACAAAACATACATTAATAAATACAAGTAGTCTATAAGACAATATATGCAAGTGCTAACACAAATATTTCCATTGTCTGCAGCAGCGAATACATCAAAATATTTGATGGAAATGGAACAGAGGTCTTTGCCCTACATGGCCCATTGGTTTCGTCCTTTCACGATAGTTTTAGAGAAATTTCGTTTGGAGAATACAAGAATATCACGATACAAGTATCTCTTACCAACAGATGGAGCAATGTCAAAATTGATTTCGGCACTTTGAATCAAGGTCTGGATGCAGGTAAGGAAGAAATGAAACGTGATTCAGTTGTAATGGACGTACGTCACGCCTCCTTACTTAAGAAATGCATGAAAATAACAAATTATCTTGATTAATGGCAAAAAAGGGAAAGTGGAGAACGTACCAAGAGTAAACTAACAAACACATTATCAAACTCAGATAAAATGCGAGGGCAACGAGCAACTGTGGTCATGTTTGCCGAGATCAATAAGCCAGCAACGTATATAGTCACGCGATGTCATTTCGCTGCCCTGTTTATCTACTATACGCACACAGATACATATATGTAGCACATATCAACATTTCCATTTCTTATTGATTGATTGGTTCCTTCAAATACGGGTAATTTCTTAGCCTGTGTTTTATCTATTTACCAGCGATATTGGTTTCGGGGTGGAATTTCACCATCTTAAACGCTGCCTACAACAACTTTACCCTCCAATGGACGAAGCTCGATAAAAGTTTTTATGTAATTGAAGTGAAAAGTATCAAAGGCACTTTATTGGGCATTGAAACTGTTCCAGGAAACGTTACAACTACAAATATCAAAGGCGTGTCTCCTTCTACAAAGTATCGCGTTGTCATTTATGGCGTTGATGGCATTGGACAACCCTACAAGAGCTTAGAAAGTGTTGTTGCTACTGATAAAGGTATGGTACTACTGCATTATTGTATTTACAGTGCCGAGCCGATATTAAATGAGATAGTGTCCTGCAAGAACATTACGTCAGGCTTGAATCCTTACCTCCTGATTTTTAAACATGTTTTAACTGTTATAAAATGAACGTCACTAAGCACTTTTCAATATCACTGTACTAATTACGGTAGGTTGTTTATTCATCTCGAATTGTAGCCCAACACTTCGCCGTTATTCGGGTTGTCACGCAACGCTTCTTCCCACTAACGGCTGCTTAAACCCGAACCGCATTTCACTCCCAGGTTTAGCCAATCACAGCTAGTCGCGCTAAAATTCGCCACCTACACTAATAAAAGGCTGCTGTGTCTCATCGTGACCATAGCGTCGGAAACGGAAAACGCATTTCACCTTTTCAATGACGCACACCTGACATCGAAATAAAAAAATAGTGTTTTACTTAAATAAGGTATGAAAGAAGGTCGAACAAATTTCATTAGAAGTACAATAAGCATCCTAGTTCAAACATTGAAGTGATCTTGCAGCTTTTTGGCAATTCGTAAATTACAACTTATTTTCATACAACGGCTGGGAAGGAAACTCGGCTATATGATGACTGACATCGAGTGCGTTATACGAGCTTATTGAACACTCAATGAATTTGTATTCATCACTATAATAATTGTATTTTTTTAATTCATTGATTCAGTTTTTTGCGGAGCTCGGCCAGGTGCCACCCGCATCGTTGGTGGAACAGTTGCAGCAGTCAACAGCTGGCCATGGCAGGCGATGTTGACAAACAGTAGGGGTAAACAGATTTGTGGCGGTTCATTAGTGGATCCATATTGGGTAGTGACAGCAGCTCATTGTTTAAAGGGAATGACGTCGTCTAGTGTCAAAATAAGGTAGATAATTACCTCGCGGCTTCAGCACTCGCCGCTCGATTTTTTCGTATTTCGCTTTCTTCTCGCACCATGAAAAGGAAATAAATAAATAAATAAGTAAATTAAGGTATCAGCACCCGCAAAAATGGCACATGTTGAAAAATAAAAATAAAACTAATTATTGTGCATGAATGGCTTTATTTCGTTTATGATGAGTTGTCAGTGATTAAAAATCATAGAAATGTAAACAAATTTCAAGTTAGAGCATCTGAAGGCGTCAAATTGGTTAATTATTAAACTAGTTAAAATGAAGAAATTTGTATTTTTCACATTTGCTATTTGAAAATATTACAAAAACTGCTTTGAAATATATTCAGCAAAACAGTTTACACCAACGTAGTTGCAGCCCCAATTGTAAATGAAATATTTCCATCTAAAATGTTCAATTGTTTATTAATTTTTTATTCATCGACATGTACGTTTCAGACAGGGGCTGCAACTACGTCTCATCGTCTCGGTCCAATCGATCATCCTGCCAAATAACTTAGCATTACAGCTTATAGTCTACAAGAAATTTCAATTTTATTACTGCATCTGCAAGTATGCAACTCCATGCAAGCGATAACATGAGTTGGAGAAGAGAAAATGGCCAGAATTCGTGAAAAATAGTCTGAATCGTCAACTTTCCGCCATTTTGTTGTTGTTGCCGCTGTTTAAAAGGCTTGCAGACCCATAAAAAACCCCAGGTTTGTTTTGTTTATGCGTTGCTAGGTGAGGTGCTCGTCCCTGACTTCCGGTTTCTCAAATATTGATGCTGGAAGACTAGGAACAAGTTTAAGATCCAATATGGCTTCCGCAAAGACAAACAACACTCGATAGATCAAAACAACCTCACAAAACGGCTACCAGCATGGAAAAATCATGAGAAAAAGCAGATAAATGAATGTACGACCTAGCAACCGACCCAGTTCCTCACTCGGAAGAGTGTTTCACTTCCGGTAAATGCACAAACTTTCGCTGTACCGTTCTCGTCTCCGCGATCGTAATTTGTCACAAAATCGATCTTTTTGCAAAATAGGGGCACAGAGGAACAAGATAGCAAAACATCGGGAGAAAATAAAATTCCAATTTTTGCCGGTGCTGATACCTTAATGAATAAACATAAATAAATAATCATGTAGCTGTAGCCCCAAGGGATATTGCGATATTGGACGTGATTATTAGTGTAAGAAAGATAGAAACAAAAACTGAAAAATAAGTAAACAACTGGTGCTCCGGGCTCTGGGCACCCGGCTCCGAGCTCGACGCATTGGTGGTGGTGGCGGCAGAGGTGGTGGTGGTGAACGAAATTAATGAAATCACTTCTACTTTTGTGTATTCATTTTGTACTTCGTAAGGTTGGGAGCCCATTACAGAACGAATGGCAGTGTTGGAACAGAACAAAACATCAATGTTGCAAAAATCATCATGCACGCCAGTTATAACAATCCAATCAGATACAGCAATGATATCGCACTAATTAAACTCGCGAGTCCTGCTGTTCTTGGAGTAGGAGTTGGGCTTGTTTGTATGCCGGATAACAGCCATTGTCTTCCTTTGACAACTTGAACAAAACATGCTGGATAACAGGCTGGGGAACTTTATATTCTGACGGCCATCAACCAAATACACTCATGCAAGCGTCTGTGCCACTGGTGTCAAAGCAACGTTGCACTACTGCTTATCCCGGCGAAATCGACGATTCGATGCTCTGTGCAGGTCGAGATGAAGGAGGAGTTGATTCTTGTCAGGGTGATAGTGGTGGACCATTGGTGTGCGAGGTTAATGGTGTATGGTATCTTGAGGGAGTCACCAGCTGGGGTCGAAGATGTGCCCAAGCTGGAACGTATGGTCTGTACTCCAAAGTTCGGAACTATAATTCGTGGCTATCACAAAATATATATTCTGCAATAGGTGAGCATAATCGTTTTCTAATTATAAGATTTTTCTTATTATTTTCTGGAACAAGGTAGAATGTTTAGCTAATGTTTAAAGGGTAACATGGACTTTGTTATTTTATCGTCGAAAACAAAAATGGCATGCCATACACATGCGTACCTGACGTAATTAGTTTGTTACTCATTACGTCGTTATGACGTTATTCAAGAATATCAATGTAAATACGGGTAACTTTCACGGGGCTAAAGCCAGAAAAAAACGCTATGATATCTACAGTTTTTATTAGCTCTATAATTAGTTACAAAATATCGTGCAGCGTACCTTGAACAAACAGAATGAACGAACATACTGTTTTAACAAGCAAGCACAAGCTTTCGTTTTCGGCCCATGGAACAAATTAAATCAACATATACAATAATAAGCACTTAATGACTGGGACCAAGGGGAACAGTGAGTTTTGTTTCCCCGAGACTCTCAATGTTCCCCGATTAATGTTACTGAGATACACGTACGTGTACTTCCATCAGTAAGATTATCCGCGCGAAGTTTTTTGACTGCCTGTTGTTAGATGTTTTCTTGTTCATTCGTTTGTACTTTTTAGCTTACTAGTTTCTCCCCATTGTTCTTCGCCTGGGGTCCACGAATGGACACGCTGCTAGTAAGGAACTAGCCTTTCAGTCTGGGCCTTTGTATTTCCACTTTAGTAACTGGTCCAGCAAGTACCCGTGTGACTTTGACTATGGATTGTGTCCAGGCTGGCGACAGTCTTACTCAGATGTCTTTAACTGGACACGTAATACAGGATCAACACAATCTTCCATTACTGGTCCTGATTCCGATCACACCTGTGGATCAGGTCAGTGTGTAAAAGCACTCCCTCTGATATGGAGTGAAACATTGTTCGGTTGTTACACAATTGTGAGCAGGATTGTGGTCGAATGGCTAATTATATTTTAGTTTATTTTCAAGAAGGCTAGAAATCCGAACAAAAGCATTTTTGGACATGTTATATATCGTTTTCCGTACGTCAAATATCCATGTTCCTAATTTGAATTATAGATATTTAAATGTATTGTCCATTATGTCATTTCAAGCTTCATTAAATTCCGTAATAAAAATCGATTGCCTGTACATTTGATATTCGAATATTAATCAAATATCCTAAAAGGTACCGGAATAACTCTAACGGCAGTCATTTTAGATTTTAACACCCTAAGCGGTACCAAACCACGAATTTTAAACCCTAAAAGGTACTGCGATCACCCCCGTCACTTTTATATGCAGTCCCGGGCTTCTCCTGCTTTACTAAGTCACTCGATTTGATCTCTGTATGAACATTATTATCTTTCGGAAGCTTTGTCAGTTCATTGGATTTTTCTTATGTTCACAGGGTACTATATGTACATCGAGGCAATTAACCAAGTAGCTGGTGATAACGCAAAGCTCGAGCTCTCTGTATCTGACAATAGAGAACTGTCTTGTCTCACGTTCTATTATCACATGTATGGAGACACTATGGGAACTCTTATTGTCTTCAGTGGAAATGCGGTAGTATTCAACATGTCAGGAAACCACGGTAACTACTGGATAAAGGCGGAAATAACCATCTCCTTGGATACAACTGTAAGTTTTAATCAGTATCATGCATCATTTGCTTATAAAATTAAAACCGCCAGGTAAAATGTATAGAAAACATTTTACTGCGGCGTCAAAGGGTTATACCACAGGTCACCAAATCGTATTATGAGAGTTTGTATTGAGCTGAAATTCGATCGAAAATAATTTCACTTTTCTTTCGAAAAGTTGTAAATAATGTGAATTAAAGTGCTAAAACCTCACCTGTTGTCTTTTCCTGTGTTTTTATCGCTTCCGGCGAATTTTATCGCTTGGGCGAATTTCGACCTACGGTCGAATCTGCCACTGTTGTGTACTAAGAGAAGGACATGGTCGGAAACGAATTTGAGCATTTCGCCAACCGTTTTTTCGAGGTACGGTTCGAAATGCTCGCTAAGAATATATTTCTTCTCCAGCCAGTGCTTTCAAATCACATTAAATCTCAAGAAGGATGATGTACTTACCTTTCTGTGTGATGCAATCGCCAACGGCCGAGCGCCAAATTAAGTACAGCTCTGTACCTGATAGTTTCCCGCCAAGCTTGAACGCCAGCCGCCAGCTTGCCGACTTACCCGGGTGGGAGTGCGTTTGGTATTGAGCGACACAGAGGTTACGCGTGTCACTCTTGGTGGTGTATACTTTGGCGCTCGGCCGTTGGTTTTGACCCACTTTTTGGAACATAGCCTCGTTTCCATTCAATGGCCGTCGTTCCAAACATTTAGCTGTTTTCAACGTAAAACTGTGCTTCTAGAGATCGGTTTATTGGCGATTGAATCACACAGAAAGGTACGTACAACATCCTTCTTGAGATTTAGTGTGATTTAGGAGTACACTACAGTGGCAGATTCGACCGTAGGTCGAAGTTCGCCCAAAACGGCCTCTGGAAGCGATAAAAACACAGGAAAAGACAACAGGTGAGGTTTTAACACTTTAATTCACATTATTTACAACTTTTCGAAAGAAAAGTGAACATTATTTTCGATCGAATTTCAGCTCCATACAAACTCTCATAATACGCTTTGGTGACCTGTGGTTATACAGCACTCATCGTCGTCATGTCATGTGGGAGATGAGGTGGCCTAACACTCCTGATACACGACCAACTCAGGCTATTACCGGAAGTTGCATGGAAGCGCGAGGCTTAACGGCCATCGTAACAACTATGCAGCTATATGGCGGAGTCAAAAAATAACACGAATCACAAGTGTTTAGATGCAAATAGTTATCGATAACAATTGGCCTAGTCTGTGGAGGCCCTTAGTTGCCGATATTTGTGATCTCAGACAAATGAAGGTCTTCGTTTCAACATTTGGCTTGGAACGGTTTAGAACAAATGATGGCGACATATTTTTTACGCAGATTTTGTACTTGGATGACGTCGTTTTAGCGTGTATGAGATCACAATTTACACGTGACTGTCACTAAGATTTTTGGATCATGTATCTTATGGGGGGCCTCGGCCGATACATCGGTCGATACATCGGCCGATATATCGGTCGATATATCGGACGATACTCGACCGAGACTCGATCGATACTCGATCGATACTCGATCGATACTCGGTCGATGTCTCGGTCGATACTCGACCGATACTCGGTTGGCATGGACCGCTATATCGGCCGACATATCGGCCGATATACATGTCGGCCGATATAGTTGGCAGTACACCGATACTTTATCGATACTTCACCGATACTTTACCGATACCTCACCGATACTTTACCGATACTTCACCGATACTTCCCGAGTATATCGGTCTATGAAAAAATAAAACATTTAAGTGTCAAAATTACGAGTTATGTTTTACCTGCTTCATTGTTTTATTTACCTACCTGGTGGATTTCCGCTGTTTTGTAATTTGGGTAACTGTTTAGCAGTTTTCGCGCGTTGTGAAATGATAACATGGCGGGTCAGATGTCAATTGGTAATAGAGATGTTCTAGGAATTATACTCAGATTTATAGTGAAGGACAGCTTGGTGATTGAAATAAAAACTCCTTTTTTCCGAGAACAATTCGTGACTGGAACGCTCTGCCAGCAGAGGCAGTCGAGGCTTCATCCCTTAAGGCGTTTAGAAACCATGCATTTACAAATCGTTTCTAGATTATTATTTTCTATTTGTTTTATTCTCTATTGTATTTTTCCTTTGACCGCTGACCGATTTGCAAGAATCATCATAAAGATGGAGGCAAATAAATGGTAAATGTAAATGTAAATGGTCGATATATCGGCCGATATGTCGATCGAGTTAGGATCGACAGTCGACTGATATGTAGCCGATAGTTGACCGATACACCACCGACAATATCGCGCCGATATCACGAGGGCCATCGGTCGATATATCGCGACCGACAATCGATCGATACTCGACCGATACTCGGTCGATATATCGACCGATACTCGGTCGAGAAATCGACCGAGTATCGGTCGAGTATCGGTCGAGTGTCGGTCGATACATCGGCCGATATATCGATCGATATATCGGCAGATGTATCGACCGATGTATCGGCCGAGGCCCCCCATAAGATACATGAACATGTTTAGATGTTTTACACACCATATAATTTTCATTATCATAGCGTCAATTATTTTGGAGATACATGGGGAGCATCCGCCCCAGGCTCATGGACGAAAAAAATAGCTCAGGCAGAATAGGTTTAACTCTCACATTGCCTGTTGGACCACACAGGAGTAAAATGCGGGTACCGGAAAATTGTCAATGCAACGTGACAAAAATGCTTGGGGATTACCTGCGATGGCAGGGATTAGCATCCCATCTAGGGGAGTAGCATTACTTCTTCATGCCAAGAGACTATCATAGATCATAGTCTCTTGTTCATGCTAAGGAAACCGGGATTAAGTGCCGACCTGACATGACTAGACTTTAGCCTTTTAACTCATCGTCGAGGCGAGAGATTTTTGCTGAACAGACCAACTCATCTCGAAAGTTGATAGAAATCAAGGTTGCCCAGTTTGGTTTTTAAAATATAGAGCATAAAATAATTTAAGTTCTCCAACCTCTGCTTGTGACTTTCCTCCCCGTGTCACGCCTGTCACTTTTAATTTAATTATCTGCGTTTATTGCATTTTACTGAGCCTGGCCTGAGCATATGTTATTTATGTTATTTATTTTAGGTGACATTTGAAGGTATAGTAGGATCGTCTCACACCAGTGACTTGGCTATAGATGATGTATCGATTAGCAGTGGAAACTGCCATGTGCCGATTACATCTCCATCGTTACCTCCATCTACCTTACCAGGTACTTTGAGTAAAAATTGTCGATTTTCAGCCCAGTTTGCCCAGTTTGGACTTACTGGATCGAATCTGGAGGTGAAATCGAAAATATCGTTTTTATCGGAAATTCAAAAATATTTAAAGGAAAAAAAAGCGTTTGTACTACCTGTATGCAAAAGGATAGCGAATTCTATTTTTTGAAGCTTCGCTGCACTTCATGTATGTTCGATTTCAGTAGAAAAATACGCTCTTAATTTTTTTAATTCTTTTCTTATTAACAAGACTACTCTACCAAACCAACTACCTCCAAATCCACCATTACTCCAAAAGCACCATCAGCAGAGGAAATACAAGAATCAGTCAGGATGGAAATTCGAGACCTGGATATGAAAAAGGTATTTTTCAACTAATATTTAACAATTAGTCGTCTTAGGCTCAGTGGATATCCACCAATATTCCCTGAGCTTGTGGCCCAAAATTGTTTTAGTATAATTTCCAGAAGTGAATATCAAGAACTACAATTTAACGAACTAAAACACGGGAAAAAAACATCATTTGGAAGTGCTCGCCAATATACATGCAGACCACAGTTACATTATTTCCGAATATTAATAATATACATACGACAATTTTTGTACTGTGATTGGCTGAGAACATGCCGCTTTCTCTCAAATGAGTGCAGAGAGTTGAAATTAAAATTAAAAATGATCGATAGCCACGGCAGTCTGATTCGGCCAAACTAAATGGCGGACCAAAGTGTGACAAGATTCAAATTATAATGCACAATTACAATGCAAAGACGAGAAAACGATGCAGAGCACGGTAACAGGTAACTACATATTTTTTTTCTTGCAATGTTTGAATAAATGAGAACTCGTGAATTTTTTTAAAAGACCACAAATTGCATTCTACAGGCTCGGGCCAATTTAATTAGTCTTTGGAAAACTTACTCGTGCTCATTTATTCAAATTGCAATCGAAATCATGTAATAGGCCAATTTCGGAATATATTTGTATTTTCCATTTAATGAAGAGAAAATATATCAATAAGTTTGGATTTGTTTTAGTCCAGTTAAGTGATACGAATTTATTTTAATGTCCTATACTTGCCCCATTTTACGTTAAAGCAATGTTAATTATTTTGCAGTGTTCTATGTTTGATGCATAATTATTTATTATATAGTTATCACTTTTGAACTCGTTATGACTTCGCTTGTTCCCTGGAAATCAGTTGTATTGGTTCTTTTTTTGTCTTTACATGTGTTTGTATTAGTGGGATATCGAAATTAAAGATGACTTTAAAAGAGAAGTTGCAAGAGTAGCTACAGAGTACTGTGCAGCTGACGGAGCCCGGTGTCAATTAAGGTGAATCCTCAGAAATAAAAGTTGTTGAACGATTTGTTTGAGACTTTCCCTGAATGTTCCCTAAGTCACCGTGTTCGCAAAATAGTTATTGGATCGCTGAACCACGGAGTGTGAAGCAGCAAAGACAGATTGGATTTTCAGGAATATGTAACAATTTAATCTGAAGCTGTTAGACGTAAACTAGCAATTACAGCGTCAACGATTTAAAATGCATCTAAAATTGCCAACAAAAGACAAGTCTGACACGGTAAAATTATATTAAGAAAACTCACGTTTGTCCAGGCTGTGCTAATATTAAAACCAAAACACACACACACACACACACACACACACACACACACACACACACACACACCACACACACACACACACAAAAAAAAAAAAAAAACCCAGAAACATTGAACATTCAAAACCTAAACAGTCATTGTGAAATCCGTGACATATGCTAACTTGATATTCGAGATCAATCACATGAACTTTGATCATCGTCTTGTTCAGTTCCAGTTCCTCGCGTTCTTGTGAGTGCGCGAAACAGATATGATGGACCAATGGTACCCCATTTATGCCTGTACTGGTACTAATTGTCATAATATGTTACGTCATTACCAAGTCACGTGGTCTTCTTCAATAAACATGAAATGGTGTCAGAAGTGGGATGAACTTGCTTAGGTATGTTACCATGCCTAGCAGGCGCTCTACATCCTTCTTGTTTTGCGGGGTCGGTAAATTGAGGATTGCTTCGATCTTCGATTCATCAGGTTTGATTCCATCTTTGGTAATCTTGTCACCAATGTACACAAATTCGGGAATCTTGATTTCGCACTTTTGTTTCTTCGGCTTGACACCTTCTTCTCTGGCTCTCTCACCTTTGCCCCATACCAGAATTCAATGCCTACTGCTTCGACTTTAGCATTACCACTTAAATAAGAAGTATACGTCCCAGGAAAATTGATGTTCATCGCTCATGCACTATCCAGAGCCCACCTGGGGACTACTTGTACTAATCAAAAGATACCTGATGCTGAAATTGAAATGAAAATTAATCTACTGGTAGCCAATCTGCCAATTTCAGAGCCAACATTGAAATAATTTCTAGAAGCAACAAAAACAGACCCATCTCTTCAGAAAGTCGCACAGCTCACCAAACATGGATGGCCTGACCACAGAAATAAAGTGCCTGCTGACGCAAGACCATACTGGAGTTTCAAGTTCAAAAATCACAAAGTGATTGCCCAGCAAGCCTGACACCAGAAATGCTTAAAAGACTTCATGAAAGCCACCTAGGAATTTAGAAAAGCAAACGAAGTGCCCGCGACATCTTGTATTGGCCAAACATGAATGCATGGATAACAGATCTGATTTCAAATTGCAATTCCTGCAATGCAATGCAAGAAAATACCTGATGAAGTCATTTCGGACAATGGTCCTCTGTTTTTAAGCCGGAAATTCAAACACTTTGCAGAATCGTGGGATTTTCAGCGCACAACCACAAGTCCAAAGTACCCAGAGGGCCAACCCCTTACCCTTTTATATACCATTTTTGACAGAAAGGGTACCCCTTTCATATACATTCCATGGATAATGGTACCCCTTTCATATACCTTCCATAAAAATTATGAAAATGATACCCCTTTCACATACCTACAGTAGAAACACTGCATCCCTTTTCTATACCCTTGCAATGAACGTAATGAACAATATATATCCCCAGAAGGAAGTGGAAGGAAGCTGTCTTACGATGGCTAAGAACTTCAAACCTGCAGTCCACCTCATACCTAAATGACATTTTTCCCTACCCTTGTCTATACTCCAACTCGTGAAAGCCCTAGTGAAATCCCTACCCTTTTCTATACTCCACCTCGTGAAATTCCTACCCTTTTCTATACTTCAACTCGTGAAATCCCTACCCTTTTATATACCTCCACTCTGAAAAGGTACCCCTTTCGGGCGGAGTCTCCCCGTATAGTCCATTATAGGGACCCCCCCCCCCCCGGGTGGTATCCACCACCTTTGCTGATGCCTCGTTTGTATTGAATATTCTACATGTTCTACTCTTTACTTTGTCATTACGAGTGTGGTAATTAATAACATCCTTGGAGCCCAGCGGCAGTAAATTCAGTGGCGAGAAGAGGTTAACCAAGCGAAATCGGCGCGACGAAAGTACGTTAGTCACGTGGTTCTGGTTTACTTCGTCTCGCGTCGACTAACTGTCTCTTGGTCTTCTGGGATGGACTAGTAACTGTCTTGCGAACTTTCTTTTTTTTTTAGACCAGGGAAACTTACTTACATGTCAATATTTTCTTCTAATCTGTTATTTTCTGTCCTGTTTAGTTCCCGTCGGAGGCGGTCGTCTGATAACATGATATTTTCAGCCGATATGGTTCACATTCTTCCTGGTTATCCAATGCAGTCACCTGATGATTCTCTAATAACCTTGTTGGCTTTCTATTTACAACTTCCCCAAGGGTTCTCGGACAGTGTCGTTACCAAAGACGTCCTACAAGCCATCGTGAAGAGTGACATGCCGAGTATTGAAGGATCGATGGGTAGTAGCATCTCAAGTGTCCAGCCTTTTGTTTCCACCGCAGATACTAAAGAAGATGAAGAAAATGACGAGGAATCAAAGCCAACCAGTGTTATAATAGGCGCTTCTGTCGGAGGTGTTTTATTGTTCGTTTTTATCGTCGCTCTTGGGTTTAGGTAAGAGAAACCGAACGTAAAGGGCACCAGAGAGCAGTTTTGTGTTATTGCGTGGACGTTTTCTACACTATTGTTTCTATGTACCATAGTAATAGGCTGCTACGCTCTATATTTTTTCCAAAATGGAGCGCGGGCACCTTTAGTTGGCCAATAACAAGGTGTCCAATAACAAAATTCGTGTGTCATGCAAATCGGCCAACCTGCTGCGCGGTCACCCTATTATGTTAATGACTCTGAATTGGACTCCCCTCATTCTATTCTACGAAGGAGCTTGATTCAATCGCGAAGATAATTTTCAATAATAGCGTATATTAATATACTTAATTGTTTCTCTAAGGTTTGTCCTTAAGAGACGTGTACACAGCAAAAAAAAGTCGAGGAAGGCGTCGTTGAAGGCAATGATGGTGTCAATGGTTATGACAACAATGCTTACATTATTGGTGAGCAAGGCATTGAATTGAAGTGTACTAATCCTACTTGTTCAACCGAAAACGTTCCTGTCAAAAAAGCGGAAAGTACCATCCCTCGAAAGGTAATGGTCCCCATGTAACTACCAACCATTCATCCCTTAACGAAGGATTCGAAGAATTAAGAGAAAGTGTCGGACAACTGAATCAAGGTAATCCAGGTATAGCTACGCGCAAGCAATTCGAAGCAAATACAGCTGCGAACGCGATCCAACTGACGGTGTGGTCCTTGGTTTCCAAAGCGGACTCCCAGGAAAGGTTAAAGAAGGAATTGTTGCTGCAAAATCACCCAATCAAACAAATGTGATGGTCCAGAGGAGCAGAGCAAGAGAAAACAACGATGTAAATATCAACATGGACTTCGACGAACATTTTTGTATCTAGGTTCGTTGATAAGAATGACATAATCAGTTAATGTGTTTTTCTTGCTTCGTTCGATAGCACCAGTTTTCTTATTTGTTCATTCCTGTCTTTAATTTTTTGCCTTTTTTGGTAAACAACAGTTTAGTTTCAGTCAATAACAAAACTAGTTAATAGCGAAAGTGTTTTTTCTGATGTCAACAACGTAAGGTAAAAGGTTACATCGCCAAAAATAAATATTTGTGAGGTAGAATTTCCACTTTTTAACCCTATTCAGACCGGGCTTTTTGGGGTATTTTCCGACCGGGGGGGGGGGGGGGGGGGGATCCTCCAAGATTATTGAAGCTGCAACAACGAAACTTGGAGGGTATATAGTACGTCTAACAGTGCTTCTTTGGACGTTTGAAACACGACATGATGTCATCAATTGACGTATAAATTACGTCATTATTTCCGAACAGCCGCCATCTTGTATTTCTGGATTTTTCCAAAACGTCAAAAAAAAACATCAAAAATGACTAAAAAGTAAACAAACCAATAAAGGAATGCTAAATGATCAATAGGGTAAATGTTATTGCCAGAAAGTTATTTTCATCCTTAAAATGAAAACATGAAAATTCCAAATTTTGAAAAACATGCCTGTCAAAATATGGTTGCCATGGTAACAGCAAGTTCCACGAACAATGACATGTCATACCAATTCCCCCGGTCTGGATAGGGTTAAAGTTGGCCTATGGAAACTAAAGAAAACAACAACAACAACAACAACAACGACAACGCTCTGAGGGGTCATCATCGGGGATATGGGATTTTATTACGTTAAAGTTGGCGGTGGTGATCGCCGCATATATTAGGTACCGTTTATGTGCCGAAAACAAGTATCAGTTTTAATATGTAGATTTAGAATTGGTACTTCCTGTGGATGCGATGAATTCAATCAAGCCAAAATAAAGGGATCCTGGTACTTTTCAGGGGTTTATTTCAACATTGCCGACGGTTACTATAACCCTTTCACTTTTATGTTGGATTCCCCCATCCGGGAACTCCCACTGTACTAGACTCGTGAATTAGTTTGAAACGTTAGTTCATACCCTTCGAACAATGGTATGTGATCCCACATCTCATTCAACACCTTATATATTGACAACCATTTGTCCGATGTTGCACTATTTTGAAAGCAGGCTTTAATGCCTTACAGTACTTTATGTGGAGTGGTAGTATTGAAAATATTCCGTGTCTGTTGTTTTGGCTAGCACTATATCCTCAAAGTTGCTGAATGAATGAAACACTCTAGCTATTTATGCTAATGCTGATTTTATTTTAAAAAGTTTGGCCGGAGAAAACTCGACTCCCAACGTCTAATTCCAAAGGCTATTATAGTCTACAAATCACTAAATGGTCTTGCTCCTGACTAACTCAGCGCAAAATGTATTGGCCACAGTAGTGTTACTAATAGACCTTTCTCCAAAATGGCCGCCGCAAATTCATATTAAACTGAGCGTAAAATCAGTACTAGCACCTGAAAGACCACCTCTAGCTTGTTTGGTAATCGTACGAAGTTTCGTTAGGTTAGGTTTTACCCGAGTTGAGAAAACGGAAGTTGAAAACTGTACAATTTAGAGACGTTTGTATGACTGGGGTATGGCGTATACCCCCAGTCATACAAACGTCTCTAAATTGTATAGTTTTCAACTTTCGTTTTCTCGACTCAGATATAACCTAACCTAACGAAACTTTGTACGATTACCAAACAAGAGGTGGTCTTTCAGGTGCTAGTACTGATTTTACGTTCAGTTTAATTTTAACCATTTTGAATTTGCGGCGGCCATTTTGGAGAAAGGTCTATTATTATCTGAGAACCACTATTCCACTGCCCCGTTCCAATTTTATGAAAACAATTACCTCAGCTATAGTGGAATTAACATTACGCTGGTATAGTTCACTGGTGTAGCTGCGGCAGCCATGCAAGCACTTTCATCAGTTTCCCATCTGGTTGCATCAGCTTACTTTCTACAAACTATTTGTATTTAAATAGTTCACACGGTATTCATGTTAGCAGGGTTTATATATTTGAATACGTTTATTATTTCTAGTATTATCTATTTTCTGAAGTTAGTAGTTTAATCTAACCCTATTCTGGCTGGGCTTTTTTTTTTGTGAGCCTGGCAGAAAGTATTTTAGTGATTTTTAGCTCGGAAAAATTAACCAGGCCAAGAAGTCGACCTAACACATTTATATGCTTGCCAGATCATGTAGATTGGCAAATATAAATGGTGCCAAATATGGCCAGAAAAGCCTTTAACATCGGGGAGGTCTGGAACCCAGTATGTTGCCATGGTAACAAAATTGGCAAACTTATATTGTGGAACACATCTAGTAGAGTCTTATTGCAAAGAATCAAACATTTATGTTACAAATTGCTCGATATATCCTTTTTTTCGTATTTGATCAACATTCGGTTGAGTTTATGACGTCATCACTTCGCTAGTTTGCATATTTTAGAAACTTTAATTTCTCTGGAACGAAAATAATATTTGATTTGAAAATAGTAAACGGCATTTTTCTTCCTGTATAGACTACTTGTTATTGTTTTAATACGGCTTAGATAGGACAGATGCGAATTTCATCATAGTAGCACTTTAAGTACGATAAATTCGAAATCAGCGCTGGCACTTTTGCTGCTCCCCCCCCCCAGGCCAGAGTAGGGCTAACCATTTTAGTAAATAACTACTCTAATTATAGCCTGATTGATTTTTTTTTGCCATGTATACATATAAGTTTCTAAACAAAACCCATCAGCCACTCAGAATAGCTTTAAGAAAGGTTCCTAAGCGCTTTTAATGAAAGCAGTAAAATGTACTTATATTGTGTGTTGTTTTCTTTATTTTTGGTTTTGAATAACAACTTTGATTTCACAATCTTACAGTTGTTACATCTTTATCTATATTAAACAATACAAAATGATATATTTTTTCAATTTATTTTTGGGGAGTTTCTGACATTTTCTAAAAATCATAAACTTCGATATGTTTTTTAATGCATGACGTCATTTTGGCGCGATGACGTCATAATTGGCATTTGGTAAACAGTTTTGGGATGCCTTGTGCCGATTACATGGCGAATTTCAGCCCGGGCTGAAGTTTCAGTCAAGGCGCCTAATTCGCAGCCGCAATCTCGTGTCATTGAAAACACAGTCACTTTTCAGACAGGGTTGAAATTCCATTCCGATTTCATAGGTTTTTTCAGGAGCCCATGAAACCTTGTCCATGTAATCGCCAACTTCAAAATGATTTGTTTCGGAAGCCGGCCAGATATCTCAGCCCCACAACCGGGCTGCAATTTCAGCCTGAGCTGAAATATTTTTGATCATCCTGCTTGTGTTTGCGTTTTTGAAAACTTGGCTTTACACACCATAGACTGACCGGGATTAAGAGCCTATTTACATGGATTAACTTGTCCCTGGTAGGAGTTAACAACCCCCCCCCCCCCCCCCCCCCCCGCCATCTTTAACCTAGCCGTTATATGAAAAATGTGTCCCTGCTGACCGATCCAGGAGCCTGTGGGGGGTGGGGGGATTAGAAACTTGCCTTATTGATGGACTTGGCCGTGCGCATCCGCGTAAGCACTCAAATAGTTGCTAAGGGGATTTTCCCACATGAAGTTACTAACAATAAATCCAAACCTAAAATTAGTATGCAAGATAATAAAAAAAGTGTTTTCTTGTTTGTTTTCGCTCCAAATCCGATCCAGAACGAGACGTTTCGTTTCCATCTACATCGCTTCCCGTTCCTGTAGCAATGCTTCACGTCGAGTATCCGATGGGCCGAAATATTCTCGCTGTATCCTTCAAATGCAGATCAAAGGGATTTTTCGCTTGTTGTTTCACGCTGCCGAGATATTATTTCGGCGGTGTGAAAGATCAGGCCTAAATAGTAAAACAAGTTTTCGGTTTGACTGTCATTCTTTGAGCGACCGCATTTATTCGGCTTAAATATTGACACCAAGATGGATTCGGCAAGCTGTTAGTCTGTTGCCCGAGGCCTCGGACACTGCTAATGTCTTCCAAATAAAAATGCCGGCTTCTATTACGCCCCTCCCCTCCGCTTATCAGAGGGCAAGTGGGTTGACAACAGTGAAAAAAACTTAAAAACCCATACTGTATACATAATATTAACGCACGGTCCTGCGGCATGCACAGGACACATCACTAGTGATCACAGGGATTCCACCAGACATAGTATTGTTCTTCTTCGTCGGAGTGACCTTTACCAAAAAAAAGAATCCACGAGAGTAATGTTGGTCCGGCGTAAATCGCAAACAGACATCGTCCGACTAATCAATGTTCGATTCCAAGGAAAGTAAAACACACTGGGTAGGAGTAAACAATCATTTTCCACTGATAAAAACCCTAGACTTTCTAAAAGCACTTTCCAATATTATTTTTCCCTTTCGTTGGTTTTGGTTCTCCGTTGGAAAGGACTTTTCCCACTTGCGATACGCGCGAATTTACCGGTGGATTTTTTGCTACCGGTGACGTCCAGATGCATGTTAACCAGATGAACAACGAGTATGTTAGTAGCGTCATAGCCTCGCGCGCGAAAAATCGAGAGTTACTCGAGAGCGATCGAAGCTAGAATTTTTCAAACACATCGCTCGCTTGTACGTCGCTTCAGGGGTTTTGGACTTCTTAGTTTCCTCCCGCCAAGTTATTCGATTGAAAAAGGAATGGAAACCCGGTGATAGCTTTGGAAACGAAATTTCGAAAGCTGGATCTCAGTGTTTTTCGCTCGAAACTAACAGAAGATTAATGGCCGAATTAAAAAACTAGAAAACTTGCATCAGCTAGACACAATTCATTCATGGCGGCACAACTGAAGACTAACTGACTTTTTTTCGCATTCACTTCGCGGCTTCATCGTGTGGCCAACCCAGAGCACTAGTTAGTAGTAGAGTTTGTTCAAAGAAAGAAGAATGGACAAGATTAAACAGGATAAATTACCTCTCTACAAGTTTGTTTGGAGTCGTCGTTATTGCTGTTTTATCAGATGTATGGATTGGTCAGCGGAAAGCTTCAAACATGCCACAGTTGAATACATTACGTTTTACTTGGCTTGTTGTGTAAGCTTGTTATTTTTTTATTTTCACGACTTACATTAACAATCAACGTTTATCCTATTCTGAACGTAAGGGTTTTGCTCGATCTCACTGTGATTCTGTGTGATTTTAGGAAGGAATATGTTCGTTCGCGCGGCGCTAAAATTTTAGCATTCGCGTCTTGAAGGTTTTTCCGAACATTTTAACCGTTTAAGTTTGCCATTTCTCCCACGCTTTTCAGTCAATAGATCAGCTTTTTAACAGAATCAAACTCTTCTGAACAGCTTCCTTCTCTTCGTCTGCGTTTCTACCCCGCACTGAATACAAATTAATTTCCTCTCGAGTTTGGCGATATATAGAAACAATCTGGGATAATGTTGTACCGCGAAATTTGAGAAATGTCAATCATTTTTTTCGGCGCCAAAAATCGAGGCTCTGATTCAAATCCCTGCAAGTTGAAACAAGTCGTTCTTCTCGCGACGTTTTTCCGATCGTTTGTCGCGCGTGACGCCCGGTTTCGCCTCAAAGATAGGCATAGTCTAGAAACGCAGGACTGGAGTCTGGAGTCCTGGAAGTCTAGAGTCTGGAGTCTGGAGTCTGGAGTCTGGACTTTAGACTCTGGAACTCTCCAAATAAAACAAATAATAAATAAATAAAAATAAAATAAAAAATAAAAGAAAGATAAAAAATAAAATCATGAGAAAATAAAGCTTGTTTCATGGCGCAACTGAACAATTCCATCACGGTTCCATTGAAGTCCTTGAGTGTTCGAGATATTAAAGAGGGATTATAAAGTATCTTAATCCGTATCTTAAAATTGTGTCAACTTGTTTCACAAAACACTAATAATAAAGCCGCGTTAAATATATTCTTTCATGACAGTTAACCGGATCACAAATCAAACTGGGGTGTTACGAAAACTAAGATCAAAAATTCGGTCGGGGGTTTCCGCGCTACGAAAACTAACACCCCCGACGATGAAAACTGTTGTATTGCTTCGCAAATGTTTTTATTAATAATATTTGGGAGCGAATTTAGTGTGTTAAACTAGGAGGTACACCTGCTGCGAGTCGGAGATTTGTAGGCTAGATATATGCCTTGCAAGTCGAATTAGTGCTGCCTTTAATTTGTTGACTGAGGGTTGCGTGACGGAATAATGACAGGAATGTCAGGAGAACATAGCCAGGCCAAGAATGAGAATATACACTGTAGAAGCAGCCGTATTGATAGCTAGAGGACCGATACAATGAGAACAATATCCTTGCATCGAGCTCTAAATAAAGAGAAGTAATATCGAACCCACTGTTCACCTAACTCCTATGCCAGAAACCTAGAAACACGGGAATTATAAAACATCATTTGAGGATTTTTTTTGTCTGGACTGTTCCATGTGCAATTACAGTATTTGTTTAAAGGACTAGTCTGATACATGTATCATATATAGTACGATTAACCTAAAACGTAGATCGGACACCACAAAGCTGATAGCAGTTTTCGTTGTAGACTCTGCCTGCCATTGCGCGAAATACCGGTGGATAATAATCTCATCTGAGACATTCGCATTAATTTGAACTAAATTTATAAACAATGTTGGAGACCACACTTCGTTTAAAGAAATTTTTTAAATTTGCCAATGAATACCAATGATTAGGAGAAAATTATTACAGCACAGCCTAGATGGCAGCCTCGCACGGAAAACCACATTGTCCAAGATCTTGCCGTTCGCATCAGTAGACAGAGTTATGACATGAGGAGGAAGTCCATGAAAGGAAGCAATGACAGCAGGTGTAACACTTAGTTTAGAAAACTGGCCGCAGCTGCTGCTGGTGATCGATGTGATATGGAAAGGAAAATATAGGTGGCCACGCACGGCTATATCCAATCGCACAAGCTTTATTTTGTTAGATCAAATTTTATTATTATTTTTTAATTTTGGCGTATTTTTATTTTAATTTATATTATTTGTTTTTATTATTTATTTTTTTTTGGAGTCCAGAGTCCGAAAGTCCAGTGAATCCAGACTCCAGACTCCAGACTCCAGGACTCCAGTCCAGGATTTTAGGACTAATGCCAAACAGAAGCACAACTTGTGGGCAAGTCTAAATAAAAACCTAAGCAGATGAACTCCAGCAATCTGGTTAGCTTGATAAGACTCATGAGTGACATTCAGCATGTGATTTGCCAGATCATGCACAGGAAAGTCGTTCCAAGTGATTGACAGGATGACCAACCACGTCTAGCCATCATGAGAACAATGGTTATTAGGATACACAATGGCCGGGGCAACACGAAAAGCCCCCCTGTAAAAAAGTCGATTATCCACGAAATTGTCATAACGAGAAGGGTCGTCTTAACCACACATCCACCAAAATCTCCTGCAGCTGACGATGTGGGGAAAGACAGGCACGCAGCACCAGTCAGACTCATCAACGAGAACGTAAAAACAAGTAGTGGGGTGAGAATGACACTGCAGTATCGACCTCAATAAGAGTTTTACGCACAAAGACTCGAGGTCGCGTGTGATGAAATCATTTAATGAAGAAACAACGCGCCTGTAATAAATGAATCAATGTATTTTTGTAGGTCCAGTAAAATTTGACGTACCATTTAATGTGTCTGCAATTCCCGGGAGGATTCCCCATATAAAAGTGACGGGGGTGATCGCAGTACCTTTTAGGGGTTTAAAATTCTGTGGTTTGGTACCGGTGATCTAAAATGACTGCCGTTAGAGTTATTCCGGTACCCTTTAGGGTATTAAGCTGGAACAAGATAGAACAGGGACTAGTTTAGGCTCGATTACCAGCCGCTGTTCGGGAAAATGAGCCACGCTCATCCCCCGAAGGCACGGCTGGAGTCGTGAGCTTGGCATTGTTAATTTCCACCAATGAGAAACGTGCCTGCACAAATCGAGCAGGCATAAATTATCTTTTACGGATGCAAAGCAGTTGTTTGGGCTGGCGTTCGATCGTCTTCAAGAGACATTTACCTTGAAACTCTCGCATGCAATAGGAATCGTTAATGTAAATTAATGGGCACGATGTCATAATTCAACCGACAGGATGGATTTTTCATCCGCACCAAGGAAATACATCACGGAAAGTTCGCGCTAAGTCGGGAGCTAAGCCACTACAACCGCACAAGGCAACTAATGAGATCCATTTGGACATTCGACATGTACTATACAATACACAAAACAGTCGATTAACTTGGTTTTGTGATTTAATTTTATATGGGGATTTTATTTGATGTAAAATCGTTTTTGGGGTGCCAGAACGACAACATCTGGCAAAATTGCCATTACAAAAACCATTGTTTCTTGTCACGCCGGACTGGTCATGGTTACATATTGTAATATTTTTCATCGCGGTTGGTTTCAGTCATTATAGCTTCACAATAAAGGCCGAGAAATCAACATCACCTTTCGCGGAATATTTCAGAGATCAGATCCTTTCTCTTTCGAAAATATAAGAGATACTGGAAAATAAACGAATGTCACGAGCCGGTGAGGAGCGTTACATAAATTAATTTGTTGATTACGTAACAGGAACACGCCCCTGGTTTCGCTTTCGCTCACGCGTCCAGCCGTTCTTCATCTGAGGATGGGGAACGAAGACCGGATCCGAGAGATCGCTGGAAATCGAGCCTAGGACTAGTTTTTGTCCTTAGAATTGGTACCCTCTATTGTAACCCTTAGGGGGTTGAAAATGAATTCGAGCCACACCCAGAAGAAAACGCTAAGAGATTTTGGTACCCTTTTAGTGGTGTTCTTTTTTTTCCCAAAAGTGGTTCACGGCGATCCACCGACGCCCGTGTCACTTTTTCATATGAGGAGGACCCCCTCCACCCGCCCCCCCCCCGCCCCCCCCCCCCCCCACCCCCCGCCCCCCCACCCACCCCCCCCACCCCCGCCCCCCATCTCCCCCGGCCCCCGGGCCCCCGGGCTCGCCCAATCACGTGGCTTAAAAAAAAAGCAACAACCACTAAAATTTGAAGCATTCACAGATTTCCTTCACGGTTACTAAACAAGCCAAGGTAAAACCAAACCGTTCAAGCACAAAACAACAAGCACAAGCACCCGTTTCAATCACCGTTTCAGCTCGGCCATATGAATGTATGAATGAAATGGTATACTGTTCATTGACATCGGACTACACACGCATAACAAAAATGATTCGAATTCGAAGAAGAGAAGAGCGACTAACTTGTGGTTGTTGTTTTGTTTTCAAATCAACAGGTAAGAAGCGAAAACTTTGTTTTCAGTTCAAAACGGATGAAACTCAACTAACTCTACTATACTAATATTATTTGGTAGGCTATGGCAAACTAGTTCAGCGTTTCGTTTGCGTTCCTTTTGGGCAGTGTGTCTAAGTCGGCTGGTCATGTTTGGGTGACGCCAAGCATTCCATCCTGGAAATAACTGAAAAAGAGGCAAGCAGCCAGAGTGATTTCCCTTCGCCTGGCGATCCTAAATCAAACTTACAAAGCGCCGAGGTTACTTACTACTTGTTTGTGACGCAGGCGGGTTGCTTTTTTTTTCGTTTTTCGGGCAGACTGTACCCTTTTCGACATCAACTAAGTTAGCAAAAAACCATAAACTTCACCCTGGTTTAAACGATAGTTTAATTCTAGGCTTACACTGAGCAGTAGTTTATTTATTATCTCAGGAGAAGTGGTTCTTATTAAATATTTATGTGTAGTTAAAGTATTAGATATCACTGTGTAAAGACAGTTAAACAAGAAGGACGACTGAGTCTAAAACCGTTTGACAAGCGAACGCGCTTGGTATGTAACATTTGGTACCAAACTGGTCCAGCAGCGCAGATTTGCTCGCCATAAACGTGAATCGAAAAACCAGAAAGCGTACCGCACTAACATGTACAATCGATATTGTCACGGCGGCAAAATTAATCTCAATCACTTAGTTACATCAACTACTCAATCCACTCACTAACAAACAAATGTTCCTCAGTTCTCCTGGGCTGAGATCATCGAAAGAGAGAAATGTGAAAGACGAACCAACCTAGTATCCCTATAATTGTGCTTGTGTATCACGAGTCAACAAACAAAAAAAAAATACTTTTCGACTTTTTCCGCAATTATATATGCCATGAGTGCTATTTAATTACAAACTAGAATCCTATAACAGGGGGTTCTAAAACTTAACAGTCCGAAGATAACTCGAACTCGAACCCTGAGAAAAAATGAGGGACTGCTCAAAAGTGTAAGTTTCTTTTAAACACAGGAAAGAAGAGGTCCTTTCAGTGGAGGGAAACCCCTCCCTCGGAATAAGCTGCTTCTGTTCGATAAAAAATATTTTCTCCCCATCCTCAAAATTGACAGATAAACTAACTTCAACTTCACACAACATTCACAAATTAAAGTTGGGACTGTTTTCTAGTGAATTTTCTAGAATGATACATTTTTGATGGCATTTTAAAGGTTGTAAGGGTTTTGGGTTCCAAAATGCAAGTTAAAAAGAATTACAACAAATTATCGCATGCTTAAGCTGGGTTGATCCTGGGTGCGACTGACTTGTACCATGCCAAAAACATAGCCGCCTAGAAGGGTTCCCCAGCTAGGCAGGTTTTAAAGGACGCTTCTAGGTTGGGTTCACCCCCTTCTGGCATGTAAAAATAAATAGAAAAACACAAATAGACCCCGGTAGCCCTTATAGCCAGGGCACCCGATCTCCGTGTAAGGTGAAGCCATTCGGGGCCAAAAATGATGCCCGCACATGCTGTTGCTTATCCTGGTTTTGGTAGCATGAAGCCGACCTAGGAGTATTACTACTCCACCTGGGCGGAGCGTCCAATGCAAGGTTACTCCACCATTTTTGTTAGGTTGCCAGGGAGTATAACATGGGTACTAGCGAACTGTTTTGCGGGAGGGAGGCATGGTGACCCTGTGCCCCAAGAACACAGTGACCCTGGCCAGCGTCTTCAACCGGACTGCTTGATCCGATTCCATTTCACTAACCATTAGGCAACACACGTCTCCCACCTCTCAAAGTAAACAGACCCTTAAATTGTGCTTGCTAACTCGACCAAATACCCAAATCATCTCTTTAGTGTGCTTTGTTGATGATGCCGCCGGCCATAATCACATGATGAATGGTAACTGTCCTCTCTCCATCAGAGTTTAAATCAATTTGAAAAATTACTTAATTAATTTTTGTTACAGCTTGTGGAGGAATATGTGACAAAAAAGTGGTGCGTTTAGGTGCATGATTATTGTATGCCCATAACCACACTGTAATGGGGACTCAAAACAGATGCACTGGTTTCCTAAATTAATAGTTGTGGGCCACCAAGGCAAGTTTGGAGAATCAAGAAGTACTGTTGTTCTGAATACCTTCTGCAAATTAACAAACCGAAACGAGCGAGAGTCTGTACCAAAGTTTATTCCACAAATGATACAAAATATAGAGTTCAACTTTTCCCTGCAGTGGAAGGTAAGCTTACATTTCTGCAGGAGACAAAAAAATTCAGGTTTTGAGTACCGCAAAATGACAAATGCCTAAATTCTCGTACGCAAATACTTCATCCGTTGAGTGAACGAAAGCCAGAAAATTCGAAACATATACTCGATTTTCATAAATGGGTCTACAATAAACTGAAATGGTCTACCGTGCCCAGATCTCGACACAAAGATGGAAACATGAACAGAAAAATTCAGCAAAATTGTTCATTTTCCTTGTCTCAAAATTCTGTTGAAGAGCACCACAAATGAAATGAAAGATAGACTTACCGTAATGATATCATAATCAAAATGGCGGGCCACGCCGTCGCGAGGACGTAAAAGTCAAACGCATTGTAGAACTCTTCAAATACAACCTTTTCGCCCAAGACCCATGTTGCTCGTTGACTGCATTCCTCGTGAAAACATACAAAGAAAGTTCCCGGATGTGTAGGACAAAGTGTCGCCAAAGGAATGGGAAAACAACGATAGTATTTTTCAGTGCATTATTTTTTGTGATTTTTTCGTATTTTCTCTGAGAACAAATGCGTTTCGTGACGTCACGCGTGATTATAGCCTTTTTGGGACCATAGTCTGGACTGCCAAAGTATCGATCTTAAAACAATAGTGAAGAAACTCGAAAGGAATGGATACAAAGCTGTGGTTCTTATGCCTCTAAATACCCAATTAATAGTCGGCTAAGAATGGCAATTAAAGACCAAATGACTACCTTCTTTGGTAAGTCTAATTTGCTTTTATTTCTAGTCAAATCCCACGTCTCCTATAGCCTCATGGGCTATATGTCTTATGTTACACTCAATGGATATAAAATAACTTTCAACTAATCATTACAAGCTAAATTTGACGCGATATTTCGGCGAGTTATCGGTTTTTTGGGGTTGCCACTGCTAATGAGTACGGCCTGAGAAAGCGCGGCAGACAACTAAGAATACAACACAACAACGGTGAAAGCTCAATTTTATTCATATAAAATTCGCATTTTTACCTTTTAAAAACAAAACCGTTGCTTTCACATATATTTGTAAATAACACAATACCTCTAATAAGCAAGGGTCACGTCCCGGTAATCTAATACAGAGCTTGGGCTACCTGTGATATACAGGGTTCAGAAGTGCTACACACCTCCCTCAGGCCCCGCTGGACAGTTTCAGTTTTTTATATTTATATAAGTTCATGCGAGTCTGTCCTAAACAGGGTATTGTTCCGCCGGCAGCAGACCATCATGTTCCGGCTTATTGTTGCACGGAGACGTTTCGCCGAGTCTTTAGCAGCCTCATCACTCAAAATCACCTCATTTTTTAAAGACAAGATAAATGCTATTGTGGTGAGTATCCTAGGCTCGAATACCAGCCGCCTGTTCGGGAACATGAGCCCACCGCTCATCCAACGAAGGAAGTTCTTCTCCGGGGAGACGAGGAACAAGACCGGACTCGAGATAGCGGCGGAAATCGAGCCTATCGGGTATCCTACACTTGTTTCAGAACAAGAGAGTGTAGTATTTTGTCGTTTAGCCCTAAACAGGGGTCCTAAAATGGAGGATGTTCACCCTACACAGGGTGGGTATTTTAAGTGTTTTTTTTTGATTCCAAGGAAAATAAACACGCTGGGAAGGAGAAACCAACCTTTTTCCAACTGCAAAAACCCAGCGAATGAAGCAATCTGGTTAGCTCTATAAGACCATGTTGACATTCAGCATGTGATTTGTCGTCCAAGTGATTGACAGGGACGCCAACAACCACCTTCTAGCCATCATGCGAATAATGGCATCATCTACACAATGGCCGGGGCACACGACAAGCCAGGAAAAAAAGCGATTATATACTACACGAAATACTCATAGCGAGAAACTGAGTCGTGGGTGCACCAAACATCCACCAAAATCCCTGCAGTCGACGATGTGAGGGAAAGGGACAGGCACGTAGCGGCAAACATGACTCATCAACGAGAAACGTAAAAACAATTAGTGGTGGAGAATGACACTGTAGTATCAATAGAGTTCATGCGTAAAGACGCGAGGTCGCGTGTGATATCCCATTTAAAGAAGAAACACGCGGCTTAAATAAATGAATCAATGTATTTTTGTCTGAGTCAGTAAATTTACGTACCAATTTAATGTAGACTGTTAATCCCCCCCGGGGGGGGCGGGGTCCCATATAAAAGTGACGGGGGTGATTTGCAGGTACCCTTTATGGAAGTTAAAATTCGTGGTTTGGTACCGCTTAGGGTGTTAAAATCTCAAATGACTGCCGTTAGAGTTAAATGTAATTCGGTTACCTTTTAGGGTATTAAGTTGGAAAAAAAGATATAACAGGGACTAGTTTGTCTTAGAATTGGTACCTCTGACTTAGGGGTGAAAATGAATTCGAGTTCACACCCACAAAATGAGATTTTGTTACCTTTTAGGGGTTCTTTCAACATTTCCGGCGATCACCCCCGTCACTTTTATATGGGAGTCCCCCCCACCCCCCCCCCCCCCCCCCCCCCCCCCCCCCCCCCCCCCACCCCCCCCCCCCCCGCTGCAATCACGGCGCGTAAGAAAAAGGAAACAACCACAAAAATGTGAAGCATTTCACTTTGGCCTTCACGTTTTAAGCAACCGTTCAGCGGCTATGAGTGAAAAACTGATACTGTCATTGGAAATCGTAACACCATAACAAAATGCTACGATCCCCCCCCCCGAAGTACTTGTGTATCTTTTTCATCCAAAGGTAAGCGGGGACAACTTTGTTTTCAGTTCAAAAACGTGAATCTACCAATACCATTTGGCATTTCTCTTGGTATGTCTACCGTAGTTGATCATGTCTTGACACCGCAGTATCTTAGCATTCCCGGAAATAACAGGCCAGTGATTTCAAGCGTTTCTAAATCAACCTAATAAAGCGCCGAGGTCACTCGTTTGTGGACCGCGACTGACTTTTAGTGAAAATCATAAGCAGACGCGGTTCCAGACCGGACTCTACACCGTTTGACGGTTAACGGTCAAATTTTCCAAATGGGCTCAAAATCGAGGAAAATTATAATTTTTAGAGAGTGAAAATCTGAAAGCGTTTGCCTCCGTTGAATTTTTTTTCCAGGATCCGTGCCAGATAAGCTTTCCAAGCAATTGACTCCTGGTAACTGCGAACATCGAGTTATCGGAAAATTCAATATCGGGGTTAAAATTAGTCAGAAAGGAAACTGACCTGAAAGGGGATAAACGAATTTCTCTGTTCGAACTGGTTAGCGCGAGATGCGATGGGCTCGATCGAGTTATCGGAAAAGTAGGACTGTATATGATTCTACTGAGTTTGTAAATAGTACTCATGACATAAAAATGCGAAAGTCATTCTTTTGTGTGACGGATACACATCACATATGCATCTTGGTTCGCTTTCCATTTCTCTCTTTCGATTCATAACTAGGAACATTTGTTACTGATGAGGCTTAATTTTGCCAGTGACAATATCGATGAACATGTGCGGTACGCTTTCTGTCTTCGATTCAGTAGCGAGCAAATCTGCTGGACCAGTTTGGTACCAAATGTTACAAGGCGCGTTCGCTTGTTCAAACGGTTTTAGACTCGAGTCGTTTTCTTGTTCCTGCTTTTTAAAAGTGAGGTATAATACTTTACAACCATAAATATTTAATAATGACAAACTTCTAGAATAATAAAAAAACTCCTGCTCATGTGTAAGCTAGAATAACTATCGTTAAACCAGGGTGTATTAAGTTTATGATTTTTGCTTAAATTAGTTGATTGTCGAAAAGGGTACCGTGCCGAAAAGGGTACAGACGCATAAATTAAATTTTTAAGCGATTTTTGGGGCTAAAATATTTTCGGTCCGATGGACTGATGATGAGGGAGAAAGGACAAGCCACGCCGCGCAAACCGGACTCATCAACGCATCGTGACTTGGAATGAATGAATGAATGAATGAATGAATGAATGAATGAATGAATGAATGAATGAATGAATGAATGAATGAATGAATGAAATGAATGAATGAAAAATGAATGAATGAATGAATGAATGAATGAATGAATGAATGAATGAATGAATGAATGAATGAATGAATTTATGTGTCAAATTGTTTTAGCTGAGGGAAAAACCCTCTACTAATAAGGGGACACCTACTAAAAATTATATTACTAGTAATAGTTCTCACTATATCTTGCCCCGCCATTGATGATATTACGTTTTGTTTATAGAAATATTTCGGACATTTTTTAAGTAGATTTTGTGATGTAGCTTATAATGATCAGATCGCGTGACAGCAATAACACAAATGGAACAAAAGCTCAGTTATTAAGTATAAAGTATATAACGATCTGGCGTTTATGTATACTGAACAATGAAGTTTGTTGAAAATATATGCATGATCCTTTTGGACTGGGTTTTACTATTTTTTGACTTGAGATTATGATATGTTTGCATCTGTTAATCGGGAATATCTCCCGATGCTGGTTCAACAATCAAATGAGGACACTGTATCTTTCCAGTTATAAATGCGTTTATTCGTAGATTCACAGTTCTTTATATACTCACAATTCCGTTCCATTCTATTCACTATTCGTAGGCGCGTTCTGAGGCTAAACCTCTTACAACAATGTCTTAAGCATTATATACACTAGGGAATTACAAGAAAGTTGCGCGTGTAAGCCGCTAATCTTAGTCTTAAACGAGTTAATATTTTTCTTATCAGAGCAGCGTCTAGCAGAACGATTTGGATCGAGTGCTGTCGACCCCCGTGTTGCATGATTTAGTGTGGAACAAAATCACGTTGTGCGTAACGAACAATTCTATCCGGTACTGTTTGAATGACCTATGTATTCAAAGAAATCCACTGTAGATGCAAGATACTCAACTTTGAATTGCCAAATTTGTCTTGCACACAGACGAACGGCGGCAAAAGCGAACTTTTGAAGGTCGAAGCCGACCTCGCAGCCAAAAATTACCCACATACCACCTTTGGGGACTCTGTGTGAAAAATTACCCGGATAACCACCCTCGCGCGCCCAGTTTTCGTCAAATCGAGATTCAATTGGCAATACTATAACATATATCACTAGTAAGAGTTTCTGCACGATATTCTGCCCCCGCCATTTGATGATATTACGTTTTGTTATAAGAAATTATTCGGACATTTTTTAAGTAGATTTTGTGGATGTAGCTATTTAAATGGATTCATATGCGGTTGTACAGCAATAACACACAATATGGAACAAAACTCAGTTATTCAGATAAAATAATAACGAATCTGGGTTTATATTTAATAACTGGAAACAATGAAGTTTGTGGTGGAAAAATATGCTGATACCTTTTGACTGGATTTAAGCTTCACTTTTTTGACTTGAGATTATGATCGTTTGCCATCGTGTTAATTTCGGGAATAATCTCCCGATGCGGTTCACATCAAATGAGGCCTGTATATTTCAAGTTATAAAATGAGCTTATCGTAGATTCACAGTTCTTTCAACTCACCCATTCCGTTCCATCTATTCCACTATCGTACGCGTTCTGAGGCCCCTAAACTTCTTACAACTCAGGGTCTTAAGTCTTAATACACTGGAAATACAAAGAAATGTGCGGTTGTAACCGCTTTAATCTTAGTCTTAAACGGAGCTAAATTCTATCATCAGAACAGCGTCAGCAGATTTGTTGGATCGAGGTCTGCGACCCCGTTGCTGATCAGTGTGTGACAAACAATCAAGTTAGTGTACCGAACAAATTCTTCCCGGTACTGTTGGGAATGACCATGTTATTCAAAGAAAATCACTGTAATGCAGATTACTCACCTTTGAATGCAAATTTTCTTCAGGACGAACGGGCGGCAAAAAGCGAACTTTTTGAAGCCGAGCCGGGACCTCGTGCCAAAATTACCCAATACCACCTTGTGGCCTCTGGTGAAAAACTTACCGATACCACCCCGCGCGCCCAGTTTGTCAAATCGAGATAATTGCACTACTATAACTATATACTAGTAATAGATTCTCACTATACACACTCGCCCCCGCCCATTTGATGATATTACGGTTTTGTTTAATAGCAAATATTTCGGACCATTTTTAAGTAGATTTGTGATGTTAGCTTTATAATGATCATATGGTGTACAAGCAATAACACAAATGGAACAAAACTCAGTTCATCAGATAAATATTAACGATCCTGGGGTTATTTATTACTGAACAATGAAGTTTGTTGAAAATATGCTGATCCTTTTGACTGCGATTTTAAGCTTACTTTTTTGACTTGAGATTATGATCTGTTGCATCTGTTAATTCGGGAATATTTTCCCGATGCTGGTTCACAATCAAATGAGGCACTGTATCTTTCCCAAGTATAATATGCGTTTATTCGTAGATTCACAGTTCTTTACAACTTCACAATTCCGTCCTCTATTTCACTATTCGTACGCGTTCTTGAGGACTCTTTAAACCTCTTACAAACATGTCTTAAAGCTTATCATACACTAGGAATACTAAGAATTTTGCGGTTTGTAACCGTAATCTAGTCTTAACGAGTTTAATATTTTATATCAGACAGGCGTCTAGCAGATTTTTTGATCGAGTCTGTCGACCCCGTTTGCTGATTAGTGTGTGACAAAACAAGTTGTGTACCCGAAACAATTCTATCCGGTACTGTTGAATGACCTATTGTTCAAAGAAATGACTGAATTGCAAAGATACTCACCTTTGTGAATTTGCCAAATTTTCTTCAAGACGAAACGCGGCAAAAGCGAACTTTTTGAAAGCGGAGACGAACGCTGCCAGAAATTACCAATACCACCTGGGTGGCTCTGTTGAAAAATTACCCGATACCCCACCCCGCGCGCCCCAGTTTTGTCAAATCGAGATTCATTTGGCATCTATAACATATATATCAAATATTTCAAATATAGATATGTATTGTTATATTTTCTTCATTTAATATATACGCGGGGGATCTAATATTCTGGCCTCCTCGGGTTTTGGCCTCTGGGCCAAAACCCTCCCCGGGGGGGCAAACAATATAGTTCAATATATATAATTTATTTTTAATATTTTTAATTCATTTATATATATACGCGGGGGACTACTATTCTGCATCCTCGGGTTTTGGGCCTCTGGGCCAAAAAAACCCTCCGGGGGGCAACAAGTTAAAAAATTAGTCTATTTTACAAAGTTCTAAAATACTTAACGAAAAACTACTTAACTAAGAATTACAAATAAAATTGATTGTTATACCAATTTATAAAATGCTTTAAAAATCATTGTTACATAAATTTTAATGATAAAAGATTTTATATTACTAAAACAAGTAGTGGTGGGAATGACACGCAGTATCAATAAGTTCATGCGAAAAGACTCGGAGCGTCGCGTTTGATATGATCATTTAATGAAGAAACATGCGCGTTGTTAAATAAAATTTAACGTACCAGCTCAATGGTTATGCAACACGTGGTTAAAAAAAAAAGCGAACAACCCCAAAAAAATTTTGAAGCATTCACCCATGACTTTAGACCATTTGATCATCCGTCACAGAGTTTCCCGGGTTTTTTGTCCCTGCACGTTTAAGCACAGTTTCAGCGCATAATGAAGGTTT
>MU827325.1:815645-842362 GCA_029204205.1 Desmophyllum pertusum
ATCCATTTGATATCCGTCACAGAGTTCCGGTTTTGTCCTGCACGTTTAAGCACCGTTTCAGCGCATATGAATGAAGTGTACTGTCATTGGAATCGGCAAAATGATTCGATCGAAGCGACTTGTGTTGTTGTTTTTCATCAAAGGTAAGCGAAAACTTTGTTTTCAGCTCAAAACGTGAAACTACCAATATTTTGTAGGCTATGCAAGTCAGGTTTGCATTCCTCTTGTCAGTGTCTAAGTCGCTGGTCATGTTTGACGCTACAGAGCATCTTAGCATTCCCGGAAATATTCGGAGGCAGTGATTCAAACTCACAAAGCGCCGAGGCTACTCGTTTATGACGTATGCTTTTTAGTGAAAATCATAAGCAGGCGCGGTCCAGACCGGCTTACACCGTTTTACGGAAATCGGTCAAATGTTCCAAATGACTGAAAATCGAGGGAAATATAATTTTAGAGAGTGAAAATCTTAAAACGTTTGCCTCCGGACTGCCATATATGTTTTTCCTGGATCCGCGCCTGATAAGCTTTCAAGCAATTGACTCCCGGTAACTCGAACATCGAGTTATCGGGAGTTCAAGTATATCGGGGTAAAATTAGTAAGGAAATGACCTGAAGGGAAAACGAATTTTCTTCGAGTTAACGGGAGATTCGAGGGTTCGAGCCGTATCAGGAGTCGACTGTATAGGATTCTAGTTTGTAAATAATACTCATGACATATAAATGTGAAAATCATTCTTTTTGTGACTGATACACATCACATATGCATCTGGTTCGCTTTCCATGTCTCTCTTTCGATTCAGAACTAGGAACATTTATTACTGAGGAGATTAATTTTGCCAGTGACAATATCGATGTACATGTGCGGTACGTTTTCTTGAGGAAGTGCTCAGCAAATTACTCGCGAGGCAGTTAGTTAGCTCAGCTATTTCCTCTCGCGTGCGCTGCAGTTTTCGTGAGTTTTACGCCTCGCGAGGCCGTGAGAAAAAGGATCTGTCGTGTTTGATATTTTTCTCAAGGCCTCGCGAGGCGTACAACTCACGAAAACTCCAGCGCACACGAGAGGAAATAGCTGAGCTTAAACTGCCTCGCGAGGAATTTGCTGAGCACTTATTCCTCAAGTGTGCGGCAGCCTTTAGCGAGCAAATCTACTCAGTGGGCCAGTTTCCGGTACCGAATGTTACAAGTGCATTCGCTTTAGACTCAGTCGTCTTCTTGTTAACTGCTTTACAATTTATGTCCATTTCATTTACATTCCTTAATTTTAACTCACAATTTTAGGTATTCTATTACTGCTTAAATATTTAATCATTACCACTTCTAGATAATAAAAAAAAAACTACACCTCCACCCATGTCCAATACAACCGAACTGAGTTGAATCGTCATCCGTCGACACGATTCGACTCGAATCGACTCGATCCGTCTTCATGAAAGTCGATTCAACTAACCGGAAGTCAGGTCGCGTGAGACAAAAAAGACAACATGAACCTTACTCGTTCTTAAAGCGTATGCGCGAGAAGATATATAAACATGAACCTTACTCGTTATAAAGCGTGTGCGCGAGAGACTGAGATATATAAGCATGATAAGGCCCGATCAAACGGTCACAACATTTGTTGTGAGCCGATGTTGAGACCGTTTGACCACCCCTCGCAACAATTTTTGTGACAACATTTCTTGTGTTCTTGAAATATTCATGTTGAGAGGTTTTCGTGGCCGTTTGACCGGGCATGGTCACAACATGTCACAACAGATGTTGTGAGAATGTTGTGACCGTTTGATCCGGCCTTTACTCGTGCTTATTACTGATAAACATGGACCTTTCTATGAACCTTACTCGTTCTAAAGTGTGTGCGCGAGAGCTAGATAGAAGATCTTACTCGTTCTTAGTATATAAACATGAACCTTTCTCGTTCTTAAGATACACCTATTTCAATTAACGTTGTCGGATAAAAATTGGATAAAAGCGTAAAGCCTACAAGACAAGACCAAATGGTAGTCTGGTTATTCATTAGAATTTGCATATCGCTGGAAAATAAATCTACACGTTTTTATTTCGCACGTGATATATTTGGTTTGCCCCGAATTATATAATTTGTTTTTCCATGTTTTTTCACTAGCTGATTCTGCTAAAATTTAGTTTGGCTAAAAGTAGCTTACTTCTACAGGTTTAAAACAAAAAGGAAACGTTATAAATAATGTTTGTCATGTTACATCTCATTAGTATTCGGTGCGTGCAGCAGCATTCTACTTTTACCCATGCTACCTTTCGGTCTTGTCTTGCGGGCTTTGCGGGCTTTTAAAAACATTTCTATCCGACAACGTTAATTGAAATAGGTGTATACCACGCGGAAAACGAGAGGGAATATGCATCACTTTGAAAATAATCAAGGAAAGTGCCCACCAGGGGTCCCACCAGGGTAGTTTTTTCCTCTCCCCAGTTTTCGCTCGCCAAATAATTCAAGATGGCGGCAAAACGATCGAACGTGAGTTTCAACGCAAAAAATAGAGGGACTGTTCACGGTCTGTTTCGTTCTGTTTATGTGCTACATTTTGTGGGAAGGAAAAAATTGTCTGCGTTGACGTCGGTTGTGAAAATGTATGACTGTGGAGAAAGGGAAGTATTCAATTGCCAGAATTCTCCATTTTAGCCCGCAAAATACGCCACAATGCCCGAAGTTATTATAATATATATATATGTATATATATTTTTCGATTTTCCAAATCAAATTTGAATATTTTCTGACATTTCCGAAACATTTTGAAATCCAAGATGGCGGATCCAGGATGGCGGATTTTTTAGATTGGGTCACACCTCATCACGATATTATACCACATGATGATAGACCCTATTCCAAAATGGCTGCCAATTTAAAATTATTTTGTATGCATTTAAATTTGCCTCACTAACCTCGTTCTAGAGTAACTTCTTTTGAATTATCAACTCAAAAACCTCCTAGGAGGTGAATAGTGCCGCGAATTCTGGGAAACCTTTTGGCAGATAATTTATTGAGAATTAGAAAAATTAAAATGGCCGGCCTAAATTATCGTTCGACTTGTGTTTCAGAAGTAGAAACCTTGAAATTATACATCGGAAAATACACGAAGGCTACAAAGTTTGTTATAAAACTTTTCCAAGGTAAATAAGCTAGTATATTTATTTCGATTCTACATACGTAAAGAGCATGTTCACAAACCGGTTAGGCAGTAAACGTTTATCAGTTAAATACGTCGCGCTACTCGTGGATTGTAAATCTTGTACATCTTTATTCACATAAAACGAGCATCAAACAATGAAAGAAGAAGAACGATTCATGTACCTTTGAGGACTGGTCGACTGGAGGGTCAGTTTTAAAGCTGTTCGTAGAAATTAATGTCGTACTCTTGAGTCGAACTCCTGAAGTGCTCTTTGTTCCCTGTCTGTTGTAAATATCCACTCCTGCATCAACTGCCATTCACTATAAAATTGCTGGTACTAGCCAGGCAGCTATTCTTGAGCAAATTTCCGTTGAACTTGGAGAAAATTCTAAATCCAGCACTACACATTTGAATTCTGGCGACTCGTTCATTTGCACCTTTAACCTTTAACCCACAGGTTTGTTTCAAAGTTTTGACAGCATTATCGAGAAATTATCTCTCAGCAATTCATCGCAAACTGATTAAATGAACTGCAAGTACTCCGAGCAACGATCCGAGAGTCAACCATCCCCGGAGACCCAGGGGTAGTTAGTCGGGCGCGAAGAAAGTTTATAATCGGCAAAAGTCGGAGCGGCGAAAGTTCGAAGTAGCTGTGAAATAATCTCTGGGTAGCGACTCTTATCGCACTACTTCCAGAAACATTTGAATACACGGTCTCTGATTGGGCAGAACATTTCTGGCATTGTATTTTTCTTCCCAATCGACGAGCTCCATCTATTGCGCCACTTTCGTTGGTATGAAGGTTAGGACAGGAATGGCAAAATCGCCCCAAAAACGCCTAAATAGCACAAAAGCTGCACAGAAACCAGACAAGGTGAGTTCGTTTACTTCTTTTTATTAAAAATACGACACAAATTTACCATATTTAAGGTTTAAATTAAACGCTCTCTCAACGGCCGACATTGTAACACAACACCGCTTCATTAATTCAGAGTCACGTTCCATTCTTTGCGCTTACATAAACAAGAGAATATAAGTCTCTTGACATAAATCATCAATTATCATGAACTTGGGAAGCCTGTGATTATCCACGAAATACTCATAACGAGAAGGGTCGTGTTCACAAAACATCCACCTAAATCACTGACGACAAGGTGGAAAGACAGGCACCCAGCGCTAATAAGCAGACTCATTGACGATAGCATAAAAAAATAAAAATAAAAAAAACAATCAGTGGTGCAGTGTAATTAGAGTTCATGCGAAAAGACTCGAGGTCAGATTTTCACGTACGTTAAAAAAAAAGCAACAACAACAAAGATTTGAAGCACTCACCCAGACTTTAGATCCATCTGTCATTCGTCACAGAGTTCCGGTTTCGTCACAAACTCGTTCCCAGAGTCCTCGTTACCCTTGTCCAGCGGCGGAGCGGCCAACAAGGACCTCTGAGATAGAGTGAACCACCTGACTTGCGCAGTAAGTCTGGAAGTCCAAGAATCTTGGCGTCCGTTAGTTGAATCATGGGGTCGAACATATGCGCAGTAGAGCCGGAAGTCCTAGAATCCGGTCATGGCGGATCGCTTCCCCCAGAGGTCCTTGTTGGCCTATCCACCGCTGGACAAGGGTAACGAGGACTCTGGGAACGAGATTGGTTTTGTCCTGCACGTTCAAGCACCGTTTCAGCGCATATGAATGTAATGTGCTGTCATTGGAATCGGTACTCACGATAACAAAATGATTCGATCGAAGCGACTTGTGTTGTTGTTTTTCATCAAAGGTAAGCGAAAACTTTGTTTTCAGTTCAAAACGTGAAACTACCAATATGTTGTAGGCTATACAAGTCAGATTTCGTTTGCGTTCCTCTTGGCAGTGTCTAATGGTCATGTTTGACGCCGGCTACAATATCTTAGCATTCCCGGAGATATTCGGAAGCAGTGATTTCCGCGTTCTAAATCAAACTCACAAAGCGCCGAGGCTACTTGTTTGTGACGTGTGCTTTAACTGAGTCAGGCGCGGATCCAAACCCGGCTTACACCGTTAGGTTTTACGGAAATCGGTCAAAATTTTCCAAATGACTCAAAATCGAGGTAAATATAATTTTAGAGAGTGAAAATCTTAAAACGTTTGCCTCCGGACTTCCATATAGTTTTTTTTCCTGGATCCGTGCCTGATAAGCTTTCAAGCAATTGACTCCCGGTAACTCGACGAACAAGTCAGGTTTCGTTTGTGTTCCTCGGGGTCTAAGTATCTTAGCATTCCCGGAAATAACTGAAGCAGTGATTTCCGCGTTCTAAATTAAACTTACAAAGTGTCTAAGCTACTTGTTTGTGAGGTGTGCTTTTTGTGAAAACGATAAGCTTTCAATGGTAATTTTACTTGTAAAATATATTTAACTAATTAGAGCTTATTGTAGCCCTCGTTTTGCCACTGTTTACACAGTGTCTACTGCAGCAGGAATGCAGCTGTCAACACTCTGCTCTTGCATGAAAGGACCTTGCGTGACATTGTTTTCTTACAAGAACTGCCTTGTTTCTAGCGTACAACATGAACTGACCTTTGGGTCTTTAGCATCTCTATAAACAAGCCTGCATTAATATTGTGAGTACTCCGTAACTGATATCAAGTTATGCCTGTCTCGATTAGATCAGAGTTGCGTGTTCCTTTGTTCTACAATTTTGCGCACACGTTGCATTGTGTTCACTAGTAGTTTACTACTCGTTAACTCTGTATTTATTACCGACCTCCCTTTTCCCCTTATTCAATAAAGCTGGACTACTGGCTTGGGTGCACAACTGCCACTTCGCCTTGCACGTAGCAGGCTGGGTGGGGCCCTTACCCCACCTTAGCTTTTATTCACTCCCGGGTGTGGCATGCGCCACACTCGTTGGCCCATCCATTACCTTGCAGGGTGTTTCGCTGCCACCCTTATTGCATTACTCATTTTTAGGTGTGTCGCTGCCACCTTCATTGCATTACTTATTATTACCAGGGTGTGTCACTGCCACCCTTATTGCATGCACTTTGCGGGGTGTGTTTCTGCCACCCTCATTTTACGCTAGGATGCACCCAACAACCTGTAGTCCCATTTACTGCCAAACATTGTGTAGTTTGTTATGGTTTATTATATTAAGCGACAAAGTTGTTAAGCACACTACAATTGACTCCCCGTAACTCGAACATCGTGTTATCGGTAGTTCAATTTATCGAGGGTAAACTAAGAAAATGATCTAAAGGGAAAACAAATCTACGTCGATTCAGGCGGGAGATTCGTGTTATCGAGGGTTCGAGTTATCGGGAGTAAACTGTATACAATTCTAGTTTGTAACACTCATGACATGAAATTCTTTTTTGTGACTTATACGCATCACATATCCATCTGGTTCGCTTTCTATTTCTCTCTTTCGATTCGGAGCCATACGAAACTAATTCCTCTCATCGAGCTACTAGGAGCATTGATGCTGACATTGATTTTGCCTGTGGCAAAACCGATGTACATGTACGGTACGCTTTCTGTTAGCGAGCAAATCTACTGGGCCAGTTTGGTACTGATGTTACAAGTGCATTTGCTTGTCAAACGGTTTTAGTCTCAGTCGTCTTCTTGTTTCTGCTTTACACTATTGAGGCCCATTCCATTGACATTCCTTTATTTTAACTCACAAATTGACATATTATATACACGTTAGGTATTCTATTACATCTTCTAGGTCTATGGTTTATGTAAGACAATAACTATCGTTGAACCAGGGTGAAGTTTATGATTTTTTTCTAACTTCGTTGATGCCGAAAAGGGTACCGTGCCGAAAAGGTACCTGTAGACGCATAAAATATGACATTATGCAATAGCAGTCATAAAGACATTCCAGTTTCGGTTTCACAAAGTGCTATTTTAAAACCCATAGAACGCAAATTGCGTTATCCGTTATATTATATAACATTAAAATATTTCATGGTTTAGCTACACTAATCACCCACCCAAAACAATGTTTTATTGCTTTATTTATTGGGTTACACTCGTGCGATTCGGTTAGCGTTTGCTGAAGTACATTTCCGAAAGTACTTTTAGGCATATATCTTATGATCAGGCATATATTTAAGTATTGCGAAAGTGCATTTGTGCAAAAGTACAATTGTAGTAAACAAGTGGCGAAAACCTGAGCGTTTTCGTACTGATACGATTCGGCTATCAGTAAAAAGTCTAAAAAGCTCTTGCGAAAATATCCTTTCGTATATAGTTACGAAAGAGCGTTTGCGTTTGCAAAACGTTCCATGCAACATATCCCTACATCAAAATACCAGTAATACGTGACTCGCATGGGTCCCCGCGAAGCTGGGATGGGGGTTATTTATGGGGTTAGGGTGCGACGGTGATAACCAGGCTTTAGAGATCGACTGGAGTTCGGCTAGTCTCCCAACATCTGTATGTATGCCTTTCCTGTTCACTGTCTTGTATTCGACGAACGACTGACTTTCAGGTGGACGAGTTGCGTTACACCGCTAGCTTATAATATTTTCTGCACTTAATTTTGACCTAATTTGCCTACATTATTTCATGCAAAGAACTTTCAACGAAAGCCCTTTCTTTTTCTTGTTAAGGAAATATTTGAAACATTATTGATGATTTTTTTCGACGCCGTGAATAAGCCGCGAATATTTTTTGTTTTACTGTGAAGCATATCGAATCGAATTGAAGGTGTTGTAATCGGATGATTATACCGTACCCAAATTCGGAATTACCCAATCAGAAGCTATATCTACTGACCTGATATCCTGCGATATCACATTACTGACGTCAGTTTGGAAATAAACGACAAATTCTGCAGATTAGAGCTGAATTTTCCTAAGCAAAATACAGTTAAACTTAAAACAGGAAAATGTCGACGAAGCGATTAATTCAAGGGAAATACGAAGAAAAACTGAGCTGAAAACGCGACTGCTGCACTAAATGCGTTGCGTCTCCTATAGCTACTCGCGGTTGTCTCAAAAATCGTCTTCAAAACAATTAAAAAACGATAACATTCGACAATTTTTTCGTCAAATTCGCCACAGGAGAAAGGAAATAGGGCATTTATGGAAATTCTGATCGTAAACAGTTCATTTTCAGTTCATTTGCAAACCATAAACAATCACACATCGACGATCGGAACGTCTGACACATTTTTGCTCGATGAAAGTCGTCTTCGCGTAGAGAATAAACCGAATTTGGGTACGTTAAATACCTAATCGTACCTTTTTGGCACGCTTCGGCGGCATATCAGGCGAGTTTGGTCTCGCCATGGGTATTGACTGCGTCTCGCCAAAATACAAACCATGGCTCGACAAAACACGCCTGATATGCCGCTGAAGCGTACCAAAAAGGTACGCTTAGGTATAAATATCACTAAGAGGGCCTATAATCGCCCTAGATATTCGACTGTAAAATGTGATGAGAAAGTGGAGTTTTTTAGTGAAATATAATTTTTGTAATGTGGAAAATAAATGCCTGTTGTTTTCGGAGAGCTAGATAAAAATGACGTTTTGAGTACGGATAAAGGCCAGCTAGAATCTTCGGAAAGGCAGCAGCAGCTGGTAAATTCGGATAATATGAGTTTTAAATTTCTGCCAATTTTTAAATTTTTAATTTTTTTAAATATTCACTAAAGAATCCAAAAAGATCAAACTTTGTTAGCTTAAAAAAAACGTATCTTTAAAAGGCTCTACACGACTGAACTACATTCCAAGTATTTTCCTTATTCCTCGTTGGACGCCCCTGGAAAATTTAAAAGGCGGGTGAATCAACCAATCTTTAATCATTTTGCTTTCCTTCCTAGTTTTAATAACTTGCGTCCGGCTGACCAACGCAGAGCACAGTAAGTATATACAAGTAGTATAGCCATTAATGTTCTACATCTCCTGTATATGGTGTACATGTACCTCCATTCTTAAATTGATGTATATGTGAAGCCCACTTTAGGCATTCATCCAAACTGTGTAACCGTACGCCGTTTTTATTTTTATTTTACTGAATATAAACAAATCCTACTGAGTTTACTACTATCACTGTGGAACTTCATTTGCTGCAGCCGTTTCATATATATATATATATATATATATATAAGTATTTATTATATGGCAAGGTGGTCCAAGATGAAAAGGAGCATTCTGATTGGTTCCCTTAGCGGTCCGAAATTTGCAATACAGACCGCTAAGATGGACCGCTCACGAATTCATTTCGCCGAATCCCTTTTATGAAACATTGAACAAAAGGAAAACCATTTTCTGTTAAGTAGAAACATTTTTCCTTATGTCTGCCGGACAATTTTGGTTAAACTTTTCGAGTTCTTTTTTTGCAAGTTTATGGACCGAGCCGAAGGCGAGGTCCATAACCTTGCAAAAAAAAAAAAGAACGAGACAGATATTTCCCCAATACGGACCGAACAAGCTACAATCTCAGTCATTAATGTTGGGACAGTATACCAATTTTTTCCCTTCCCCCCTTTTTGCAATGTTGAAATGTCTTTATTGTTTACCTTTTAGTTCGAAAAACGCAACAGTTTCCAACTTTGTTGAGGGGGGAAGGGGTACACCTCGCCTAATCTCAAGTGTCCCAACAACTTATGTCCGAAATTGTAGTTCAATAACATCTATATATGTAAAAAAAAAGGTCATGTTTACATTACCTATTCTACTCTGCATACGTGCTTAGGCTGCACCTTTGACTATGGCTTGTGTTCTGGCTGGAGACAAAATAATCAGGATGTCTTTGATTGGACAAACGAATACGGATCGACCTATTCTTCCAATACAGGACCAACCTCTGGCCATGGGGGGTACGGTAAGTTACATGCACGGCTTCTTTAAAAAGTAACTATAATCAACTCTTACAGCAAGGAGCCCAACAGTGTGACCTATTTTTTATTAATTCATATTATATCGTGCGTGCAGACAAACCAATCAGTAGCCCAATAATAGCCATACTCGGCTTCTTATTGGATATTATTATATAGACACGAGTGTTTTACTGGAAAATAGACCACTCGTAAAATTCATACGAAACTACATCCGGGACCCGAGTGGCGTATTTTCCATATCCTCACTAGTGAGGATATCGATGACGTCATTTCCCGCTTTTGCATGGCTTTTTGTGCAAAGCTGCCAAACTCCGGTTGAAAAATGGCGAGCGATAGATTCGCGAAATTCACTGAAGCCGACATGAAATCGTTCACTGAGGAGTAGAAAAATGTTAACACGAAGAAGAAAACTTCATATGACTTAAAATTATTCAAGGAGTTCCTTGCAAGTGAAGACGAAAGGAGAGAAATTCGGAAAGTCCAGCTGCAAGAGTTCGCGATAAAGTTTGTGCTTTTGTCGTTTGTCTATATAATAAAAAGAACATTACACGGTGGCTTGAAGATATGAATTTTATTTTCTCGTGGTAAAAACAATATTTTACTCACTCGCTGCGCTCGTTCGTAAAATATTGTTTTTACCACTCGAAAATAAAATTCATATCTTCGCGCCGCCGTGTAATATCCTCTATGTATACGCGCACGAAATAACTAAATTATTAAAAGTGGTCACATTTTTGGGCTCCTTGCTGTAAACACCCATTAATATTTTCTCGAATTGTTCTTTGCTGGAAAATTATGCCGTCAGGCATATGAGGTTTTTAATTCTCCAATCTGACTTGAATGACTTGTTTAACTTGTTTATTTACTGATGGACTCTTGCCAACCAGGATTTCAGGAAGAATAGTTGGCATTTACTAAGACAAAATTGACATGACAAAAATGTCATATTGTGACGGATTTTTTTGCGACTTTTTTGCGACTTATTACATTCCTTTTCGAGAAATGACATGACCAATCTTCCAATGCGTCTAACCCTAATCTTTGTATGATGTCTTCTATTAGTAGTTTTATCTTATTTGTTTTTGGGAATTGGAGTATTTCTTGGAGAAAATTCATCAAGAGATCTAAAATTACAAAAAAATACCTGTACCTTCAGTTGCACATCAGCTTGTATCGTTTTCCACAGTAGATGTTTGTTGCTAATTAATTACAACACAGGCGAAAATATCGATAATTTATGGATAGGAAAAGATAAATGCGGTAGTAATACAATTTAGAAATTCACATTGGTTCATTCTTTTATTGGTTTTGACCATTTTGAGTCATTTTTGGTGGTTTTCTGACGTTTTGGAAAAGTCAAGAAATCCAAGATGGCGGACCAAAATGGCGGCCCTTCGGAAATCATGACGTAATATCTAAGTCATATGACGTCAGGATGTGGTGATTTATACGTCAAAATATATATTTGTGGATGTACCATACACCCACCAAGTTTCGTTGTGCTAGCCTTAATATAATATTGAAGTTACGGAGGGGGGTCGGAAACCGATCTCCCAGTCTGAAAAGACCAAAAAACCCGATATGAATAGGGTTAATATATATTACAAATCGTATATAATAACAAAACTGACTCGCCTACGGTTATGCTTTCGAACCTGACAACAACTGACCAATCACTGTTTACGAACTTTGCACGAGTCTTAACAGCCAATGATGTCAGAGCGAAACCGACCAATCAGTTTCAAGATACAGATTATTATACTGACTGACAAACAACTCTTTCCTTGACGCTGAAGATGACTTCCGCTCATGCTGTCGAACTGATCCTCACCAATACTTCAACACTAGACGAACTACATATACTTTGTTGAAATAATTTACTATGATTTAAATTTGTAGATATTTTCTTGCAGGAAAGTACATGTATATCGAGGCGTCTTCGCCCCGTGTGTTTGGGGATAACGCCAAACTGGAATATTCAGTGTCGAGCTCAGATGTTGGGAAGTTATCCTGCTTAACGTTTTATTATCACATGTACGGATATGCAATAAATACTCTGAATGTCTTCAATGGAAATACTAGAGTGTTTACTAAATATGGAGACCAAGGCAAAGCATGGTTTAAGGCCAATATTACCATGACTTTGCAAAGCAAAGTAAGTTGTATTTATACTTTTGTGTAAATAACTGTAAATGTACAGCTAGAGTAAAAAATAAACACAACACAATGAAAAACACAATATATATAAAACAAAGCAATAACAATAAATAATAAATACAAAATAAAATAAACAACTTTATTTAAGTGTCAGAGGATTTCGCACTGCTGTACTAATTGTGGACACTGTAAATGAACAAACAAATGTTGTAAATAGAACATAAACTTGTTAAGAATCCCAAAGTGTGGCCGAGGAGTTGAACTCGAGACTACCGAGAGCAAATCCAGCTAGTGGCAGGGTGGATGATTTGAACCAGGGACATCCAGATTTCAAATCCAGTGCACTAAAACCACTCGGCATAGTAATAATAAGTGATTTCTTTTTCACAATTTACCTTTCCTAGGTAGGTTATAGTGTAATTCAGTTTACACTAGTTGCTATACCACTCAGGTCATCTAGTGGATATAGTCGTTAGAGTGATTGCCTTTGATGTGGCATACCCGGGTTGAACGTCAGGTCGCATCCAGCACACGAAAAGTACGGTTTTGGTTAACGCTGGAGTAATTACTTGCGGGTTTTTTTCTCGTACTGACGTAACGTTGGAAAGGCCGGATTAGGGGAACAGACCGATTACGGTTGAAGTAAGAGTAAAGCTGGATTAATTGCTAGTTCTTCCTCGTACTTAGGTTACGTTCGAAGGGATTAGAGGAACAGGTTACAGAGGCGACATTGCCATTGACGACGTATCTATTACCGCCGGAATCTGTCAAGGTTTGTGCATGCTTGAAATATCTTCTTTCATTTTCTACAAATGGTCTATATTTGTCACCTGTGCGAAACTGATAAGACTTCGTTGACATAACTTAACGGCAATCTTAGTCGAAGTAATTCAACGACATTTCCATCACAAACAAGCGCACGGATATTTTAATCTGGTCCAACTGCTGCAGTTTTGTGCACCTCGTTGAGCTAACTTTACCCTGTAACTTTGAATTCGCTAACGGGCACAAGAGAACCCGCTACGAGCCGAATGTGAAAGCTGTTGGCTGTGTTATGTCAATCAAGTCCTGTGGGAATTACGTAACTCAAAGCGAATATATATATTCGTCTTCGCAAGCAAAACTTTTGTATGTAAATCTTCCAAGTTGTTCGTTGTCCGGGGGGGAAGCTACTGAACGAAGTTTTATACGGGGAGTCTCCGAGGTCCAAACCCTTACCATTTTATATACCATATTAAAGGATTACCTTTTCAGTCAAAAATACCTTCAATAGAAAATGGTATCCCGTTCACAACCTACAGTTGAAACACTGCATCCCTTTTACGACTTTTACTAAACTTTTCGCTTGATTAGGCCCTTAAAATATTGAATGAATTAGTCGTTAGGTGCGTCTGTTCGAGATATTTTGAAAGGCCCTTTTAAACACCTAAATGACAGTTTTCCCTACCCTTTTCTATACTTCAACTTGTGAAATCCCTACCCTTTCATATACCTGGAGCCTAAAAAAGTACCCCTTTCGGGCGGAGCCTCCCCGTATAGTCCACTATAGGGAGTACCCCCCCCCCCCCACCGGGTTCGTTGAGTAATAAAGTTAGTTTATTTTACCGAGTTGTTCTGTGTTAAAGACACAACAGGCTGCTGTGGCTTCACCGCTAGGTCCACCATGTTCTTTCTGTCAAATATTGAACTCTCTAAGAAAACTCCAATTGGATTTGTCAGTTATCACTTTGTGTATCACGTAATTAAGCATGTACTGACCATAGTCCAGTTCTGGCCCCTCTCTGTCACGCAACGCTACGTTCACGTCAAGGGTCCAGGGATAATTATCTGCACATGCTCAACGGTTAGTCAGCTTCTTAGCTAATCGCTACTGCGCATGTATAGATGACGGATGTTTCGATCTCTTCTGGCGCCCTCGGTCAGTGAAAAGTATAGATAAATGTTTCCTGAATACGATCCTGTATTTGTAGATGCTGTAAGTTCGGCTGTTTCTTCTTGTGTAAAGATGTAGCAGGTACCAGTAACGGACAAAACACTCCAACTACAATCTAGAAGGTTTATTTCACTCGGTGGGAGAGCTCCACCGAAACGTGCTTGCTTTTGTTACAAAAGAACTCGCACACTAAAATAACAGCATTCGTGACTTATTGAAACATCATATCCGACGAAACAACTAGGCTACAATTAAGGTTATTCCATCGAAATAGAAGTTACACTGGGAAGTTTCTGAAACTTTCCGCGGTAGTTGAACATTGTGATGTAATGTTTCAAAATATAGAATAAAAAGAATAGGTCACCAGCCTCGCGAAAGAGATATAATCGACTAAAAATCCCTCATAATTCCTTACAAAATCACCAAAAACACGTATTTTTTCACGTTTTAAGTGATTATTAATATTTCTGCACTGAGAATTGGTCTATACTCCTTGTATGGAAAGAAGATGATTGCTAGACTTAAATATGCGAAAAAAATGATAGGTCACCACGCTCGTTTACGAGAAAACGATCATTAACCTCTTTGGCGAGCCATAGCCATAATAAAAAAAGCCACCATGTTTTTAATGTGCGCGCGCTAATCACACGCGAGATTATGCGCAGAAAGGATGCGTACTGCAATACTAAGGAATGACCTTAATCACGCGAGAACGTACAATTATTATATAAACATGCAATTAAAAACGAGCTGACATATAAGCGATTTTAAATACGTGAACGATAATATATCGACTGATCAAGACAACACTGAAATATGTTCTCCTACACATTCCCTTCATGCCTGTGATAATTTGCGAGGTGTTAACTCGAAGGAAGAGCGGAGTATTTTAGTTTTAAAATCTCCACTGAAGGCACTGATGGCGACCAAATATATTTTCTCTTTCTCGACTCGGTTTGTCGAGTTTAAAAGTCACATGTGAGCTAAGATGCGCTGTGATTGGTTTATCGTGAGCATGCGCAGACAATTGTCCCTGGACCCTTGACGTGAGCGTAGCGTTGCGTGACAGAGAGGGGCCATAACTGGACTAGTACTGACCAATAATGTTGCTACTATGCTATCCCTCTGAAACTGTACCTAGCAGAGACCCTTGAGGTCTACTGCTTGTGACTCTCACACTTTATGACATACACTTGCTGCTACATGTATGACGCTCGACCAGACATCACCGGGTGGCATCTTCCACTGGCGGCGCCAGGAACTGTAGTCCCGTCGATAGCCGTTGAAACTACAATAGTTCTGGGTCAACGGCTGATGGGTGTGATGGGGCCCGGATGTCTTACAGTTGGCAGTTCAACTGTGTGATGTTCTCTATATTTGTCACCTGTGCGAAATAAAATTTCGGTGACTGCAGAACTTAACGGCAATCTTAGTCGAAGTAATTCAACGTTCATATTTTTCAGAACTATAACTTTTTTTAGATGTCAAATTGAAAATAAACCCTTTCATGTGCCATAAATTATTGCCTGGTACGAATATCAAATCGTTCAGTGTGCGCCATCAAATTAAGATACTAACACTCGTGCAGAACGTCTAAGACGTCAAGTGAAGGTTTCTCACATGATGGTGTTATTGTCTGCATGATTGTTGATCTAAATGCTCATTTCTATTCTTAGTTTTAGTTTGCACTGAAAATGTGAACCAATCTTTTGGTAGACTGGATATCAGATATACAAGTAAATTTGACCCACACTGTAACTGGGTAATTGGAAATCCTTGGATAGCTCAGACAGTCGCTATTGTTTCGATTCGTCAAATATACTTTCACTTCAACAGGTATGTTGCATTTGCTGCTATAGTGTATGTTTTTTTTAAGCGACAATAGTTTAAACATAACGATCAGCTCTCCGTTCAACTTGTAACATGAACATAATGTTGAGCTCCACAATTTTCTCGGATCTCCCCATTTTAAGCTAAACCATTTGCACAATTTTCCTGAATATACGAAACTTTAGAAGACACAGAAGACTCCCTCCGAAGAAAATTCTGCCTTGCTCCCGGCTTTTTTATAGTATAAAGTATAAGTATAATACCGACGTTTACACTTAAAGTTAGTGAAGGATTTAATAAAACAATTATTCCATTCGCCCTTGTTGGATATGAGATGATTATATGTTATCATCTCATATCCAACGTGGGCTCATGGAATAATTGTTAAATATATGCAAGCAGTCTATAAAACAAAAGATGTACGTAAGTGCTAACACAAATATTTCCGTGTTCTGCTGCAGCGAATACATCAAAATATTTGACGGAAATGGAACAGAGGTCTTTGCCTTACATGGATTGGTGTCGTCCTTCCCCGAGAGATTTTTTCCAAGTATTTCCTTTGGAGAATACAAGAATATCACGATACAAGTCTCTCTTGCCTCCAGATGGAGTTATGTCAACATTGATTTCGGCACTTCGAATCAAGTTCTGGATTCAGGTAATGAAGACAAGGAAACTAATTCCATTGTAATGGACGCAGGTCACGCCTCCTTCGAGGGCATCAAGCAACTAATAGTTGTCTTTTATATCGAGATCAATAAGCCAACAACGTATAGATACGATCTTATTATCGACATCATACGATGGATTGATCAACTGAGTTGTGTTAAGGGGAGTAGGGTGGGGGTAACCGCTGAGGCCTTTGAACTATAAACCCATTAAGGCAAAACCCTATAATTTCGCAACCTTGTTTATCTACTATATGCACACACATGCATTCGTTCTTCGTTCGTTCGTTCGTTCGTTCGTTCGTTTCGTTCGTTCGTTCGTTCTTCATTTCTTTATTTCTTTATTTCTTTATTTCTATATTTCTGTATTTCTGTATTTCTATATTTCTATATTTCGTTCTTTCTTTCTTTCTTTCTGTATTCCATATTTATTCAGCCTATTTCTAGACACTACATAGCCTAAAAACCATACACTGCCGAGCGTAAGGGAGTAACTCACCCTCTTGTTTCTGTCTGGAGTGATTAATTCATAATGATGATATACTGCAGCTCCCCTTCTGGCGAACTGGAACGTAACCATTGTAAACAGCACCACGAAAAGCATCGGGATTATTTGGAGCAACCCGACCAATCTGCTGAATGGTGGAGTGCGTTTTTATGTTGCCCTTGCCAGAAAAACTAACGGCAGCGAAGTATTGGCTGTCAAAATAGTGCCTAAAAATACAACAGCACTGGAAATAACGGGCCTTGATGTTTATACAGAGTATAACATTGGAATAGTAGCCGTGACTGGTGATGGGACACCGTTGAAAAGTGCGACAATTCTGGCCATGACCGATGAAGGTGGTGAGTAAACAGTGAAAAATATAGTACGGGAGGATAACAGCTATCAATATCATTCATTCATTCATTCATTCGTTCGTTCGTTCGTTCGTTCATTCATTTTCACAGTTTAAATTGTTTCAACATGTTATTTTCAAAGCATGCATTAGTTTTGTCATAAGGTGAAAATAACATTTCGCTGTTAGCTATATGACGTCATTTTCCCCGCCAAAAACCGTTAAAATCGAAAAACAAAAATCATAGGTTTGTTTGGAATTGCAATTTATGTTATGTTGCAAAGTTTGAGCTCCGTCGAATTAAAGATACAAAAGAAGTTACCTAGTTGCACTTTCAGAGCGTCTGCTGACCCGGTGTGTTATTCATTTATTTTTGTATTTATTTATTTATTTATTATTTATTTATTTATTTATTTATTTTATTTATTCAATTATTTAATTATTTATTTAACTGCATTTATAAGTTAACGTAGTTCAAGAAAATTTCAGCCTTGTTTGCAAATACGCCACAATCCCAGTTTTATCACTCCAATAAGACTTGAAACCACGCCAAAGAAGAGCCAAAAGGAGAAAGAAGAGAGGGGAGGAGAAAAATATACCTTATTATATTGTCTACTTGGTGCGATTTTTGGAGCAGGGAGCATGCGTATTCAGGCATCTATTATCAATATTGTTCTCTATATAACAATTTGAGACAAAGCTATGGTTGTAACAGCCAAACTGTCCAATTTACTTGAAATCGGACAGGTCAGATCAGGCAGCTAAACAGCCAATGGCACTTGAGTAGAAAAAAGTCACTAGTCAAAAGCCAAATCGGAGTTCTAAAAAGCACAAAAAAAGCTCGGGATAAAAACAAGCATTAGTCAAAAATTCAATATAAATCAAATGCAAAAACATTCAACTTATTTAAATAAAAAAATAAATTAATATATTATGGATAAAAACGCATGCACACTGCACCAATTATATGTTGTATTGTGAGGAGGATTTTGAAGTAGAATAGAGCCTTCGACTGTGTTTTTACCATCAATTTCAGTCCGAAAACAGCACTGAATACGATTGCGTTACACGACATACATTTGCATAATAACGTCCTAGACATGTTTAGTCTGTCGTTATGGTTGAATGATTCCATGATTCCGTTTAGAAATTTGAATCAAATAACCATTTTTTAAGCGGAAAGCTTCAGCCGTTTTGAATGTAAGATCTTTATATTGCGGCTTTGTAATGATTCAGAAGAATCCTTCCCTTCACAAAAGGCGGTAGCGGAGTGGGAAAGTAGAAGGCCTTTATAGTAGAAGTACTTTACAATCGTGCGTGTACGCCGGATTGACAAAAGCCATATTAGGTACGCATGATTGATGGAAGTGTATTGCCAACTTCACAGTATTGTTTTTTCGACCAATCAGGAAAACATTCAGAATCTGGATGTTTTACATGAGATCCGGCAAGTAATTGTATCAGGCCCTCCTCCTCTCGTTCCCCAAGGTTAGAGGATGGCCTGATCGCAGGTTAGGCTAAGTCTGGAAAGCAAAATGGATTAAGGGAAAAATGTGGTACAGTGATGTCTTTCATTCGGATTTGTCTTCTTTTTTAGTCAACCTTGATTCAGAAAATCTTCAAACTAGTACTCCACTCAGTTCTATCACCATTGCATAGTATGTACTAAACGTGATTGGGGAAGGGGGATCAGCCCGCCGAGACTTTGACCGTTTAAAATAACTTTTTTTAAATATTAAAGTAAATGCCGCCAAACTTTTCGAATTTACCTGGGGGATATGCCATTGTTCACGGATCTACCTGTTACCATGGCAACCATATTTTGACAGGCATGTTTTTCCAAATTTGAAAGGTTCATATGTTTTAAGGAAGAAAATAACTTTCTGGCAATAACTTTTACCTTTTTGATCATTTTAACATTATTTTATTAGTTTTATTTACTATTGAGTCATTTTTGGTCGTTTTCTGACGTTTGGAAAAATCAAGAAATACAAGATGGCGGCTGTTCGGAAGTCATGAGGTAATAACTACGTCGTATCATTATCATGTTTCATATTTAACATTTTTTAAACATTTTTGGACCTACTATATATCCTTCACGTTTCGTTGTCGGAACTTTAATGGTCTTGGAGAAACTGACCCCCCCCCAAAAAAAAAAACAACAACAACAACAAAAAGCCCGGTCAGAATATAATAGGGTTAAAGAATAAAAAAAAGAGAGCAACAATACTTAACAAATTTAAATTAAAACGTTTTTGTCACTGACTCATTGTCATAGTTGTTTAGACGTTTCGGCTAGTGCTTAAGCCTTCATCAGTAATGAAAATGGGAACGTACGTTGTTACACGCTATTTGAATAAAACGTAGCGCGAGGCTTGTGCGCGTGACCAAATAAACGTCATTCTTTGAATCGCTCATGCTCGTGCAATGCATTTGTAGGACTGAGGGATAATGATGTGATCATTTCCAGCGTTTGGGTCTGTCGTAGAATGCCAGGCTTCAAGAAAAAGTCGCTCGTGGTAATTAGCCTCACGTCCAACAACGTTAACGTTTTTAAAATCCATTTGATGGTTGAAATTGTGGACATGGCAAGCAACTTTAGAGTTGTGGTCGAAACTTGACACTGCCTTTCTATGTTCAGTAATACGCGTCTTCAGCGGGCTTTCTGTTTGGCCATAGTATACAAAATTGTACTGTGTGCCACTGATTTTGTATACTATGCCATATTGTGGACGGTCAGAATCGTCTTGCGCTTTAGGGCGTGGGAAAAGGCTGTTGATGGTAGCTTGTGGTTTGTACGACACCCCGACCTGTTGTTGTTTCAAAACACGACTAATTATTTCAGAAATGCCCTGTACTTAACAACTTTGTATCTGCTTTGTTATCAGTTCCTACTAGAGCGCCGAATGGTGTGCGAGTTACAAGCTCTGCGTTTACATCTGACCTTTTGGTGCTGTGGAACCCTCTTTCACAGGACTACGTCAATGGCAAACTTTTAGGATACACGATCTACTATGGAGAAACAGCATTTTGGTGGACTCCAGATAAAAAGGTTAACACAAGTAGTTATTACCCCACGAGATTTACATTGAAAGATCTCAAGCAAGGGCATCGATACAGTGTCAGAGTGGCCGCCTTTACGTCAAAGGGAGTAGGACCATCGTCGTACTCGTATTACGCGACCACAGGTATGTTCCCACAATATAATTCTTGTTCAGTTTTTTTTTGTGACAGTGTCATCATCCAAGATGACACTTTTACCGTAAAGTTCCCAAATTAACGACCCTTTAATTGTTACGATTGGATTTTGCAGCCGTACAAGGGACTACAGAGAACAAATCCAGCTATAGGCAGGATATAGGGCTTGAGCGTGACCTCCAGATTAAAAGACTAGCGATTTAAACCACTCGGCCATGTTGTCTCTTAAAGAACGCTGCTTTCTAAAAAAGCACTACATCAGTTATCTTTATTGACACTGACAGTATTTAATTATATTATAAAAACGTCCAATGTTAGTAATCTAATGACTACAAGTTTAATTTACTAAAACACTTTTGTAAAAATACAAATATTGCTGTCCGACGCTCTTTTCGATGTGAATAGTGATAGTAAGGTGCAATGGTTTGAGTCTGGTTGATTATAGTTATGTATTACATCGTTGGTTCTCCCGTTTCTTAAGGTTGCTCAACCACTTTAAATGAAACCTTTGGCGAAATAGACTTTAAATCTACGAGTTACTCTTATCTTCGATGTTACTGGAAAATCCAGAATGCTGGTACACGAGACGCAGTCGCTTTAATATCCGTACAGCAAGTAAATCTTCACTATTACAGGTAAAGTGAACTTATTTTATTATATTTATTTCTACCAAGACAAAGTTCAATACTTGTCAACACTGTATATTTACTATCGGGCCTCGAATAAATGTCTCAATATATACTTTTCGCGAACCTGCATTTCGGTTGTTGCCGGGCTTGCTGTTTGTCGTACACTCGAACCTCCCGTAAGCGGACACCCTTGGGACATAGTTTAGGTGTCCGGTTACGTGAGGTTGACAACATTATAGGGGGTAATTCAGGTTTAGTCATCATTGGTAGGCGGATAAATAAAGCTCGGGGGTAGGGCAATCGATATACATTTTAGGGATTAAAAGTCATGGTTTGGTACCGCTTATGGGTGTTAAAATCTAACATGACTGCCGTTAGATCGAGTTATTCTGGTACCTTTTTAAGGTATTAAGCCGAAAAAAAAACGTGACAAGAACTAGTTTTGTCTTTAGAATTGGTACCTCTTAGGGGCGAAAATTAATTCGAGCTACGCCCACAAAACGAGATTCTGGTACCTTTTTAGGAGTTATTTTCACAAATTCCGACGATTACCCTCGTCACTTTTATATGGGAGTCCCCCCTCCCCCCGGGAAAAGGTTCTGGGTATGGTGTGAAACTGCCGTGTGATTCCAAGTTTCAAGGACATTAATTTTCCAGTAACTGGCTGAAATACAAGTTAAAGGAAAAGACGTTTGATGTGTATTGATGGATCGTGAAGAAATATTGTATCATTCCGTGCATTTTCCTGATATTGACTTTTAGGTGTCAAATTGTTACTGTGTTCACCGCTTCATGTGTCATGGGAACCCTTATTAAGGTGACGCAGGACCCTTGCTCTCATTATGTATGTATTTATTTAAAGAGTATGCACGAACCATAACGACTGATGCCGACAATACGCGAAATATTTATGAGGATATTTTTTTACGTTCTTAATAATGTATTCAATAAATGCTGTTTTCGGCGTATTAGTAATTACAAGTGCGATTGAAATATTCAGGTACGAGCTTGTTGTGCATTTCACTCTCGAAAAATACTATTTCGAGAGCTCGTTGTTTCAACTGAAAAACGATATTTTTACAGGTAATTCAAAATTATCAAACCGTAATCCATCGCCACTAGTTGAAACGTAAAAAGGTGTACACGTGTATTTACGGTGGTTCAGTTTGTGTCGATTAAAGCATTTCAGTGCACAGAAATTGCAATGTAAATCAACAGCGTTCGGCACACGTGGCGCGTTCTTGCCATGGTGTTCAAGAAATATGTTGTTGTTTCCGATACAAAATATGACTGTTGTCTGGTTTCTTTGAATAGCGTTGACTGAATACGAAAAATAAAAGAGTCCGCGAAATTGAATGAAATATATAACAAATTTAAGAACTTGCATGCTGAAAATTGCGAAAAATAATTTATCCACTTGTTTTTTTTTATATAACTGGCGATGGTATGTAGCAGGCCTTGCCTTTCTCTTGTGCACTATAAAAACTCTCGAAATCTTCACTCAACCTTGAAAAGTACGCGGTTAATTACCACGTTATTGTACTTATTTTTACGGCACGTGCACTGGAATACGGCAAATTATCATAATTAGATTCACAGCTCTAAAGGCGTCGTTGTTGAATATATTATTGACTTGTGTGATCTTCGGAGACGGGAAAAACTGCAACTTTGTGTCCAAGCTTTCGTCGCGGATATAGAATTTCCGGAATTGATACTCGACGAAGGTAAACTTAGTACATTGTATTGTGATGTGACAGAAGCGGAATTTCAAAAAAGCCTTTCAAAAAGAAGATCGAACGTTTCAAAGTCTAATTTTCACATTTTTACTCCCTTAGATGCTAACAACTTTCAACGAGTCTTGAAATTGCAAAATCTGCTTCTGTCACATCACAAAAGAGGTTATTATCTACCACTAGGTAATACAAACATTTAATTTAGAACGCTTCTCAAGTTGAAAGCTTGGACACAAAAATTGCATGTCCGCAATTCTAACTTTAGAAGCTTAAAGTATCACCGTACAGCGCGATCTGCCAGAAAAACCACAATCATGATATAGTTCCATCATCCGCCAATATCCCTATTAAGTTTCAGCGGAATCGACTTTCACAAATTCGGAGATTTGAAGGTTTAGAAGACAACACCAACCCAGAAATTAAGCTTATGAATTTATTCATGGGCAAGGATCCTGCGCCACCTTAATCGACATTAAATGCAACATATGTCCGCTTACTACAGGAAGTATGGCCAACCAAACCTTTAAATGGTGTCTGATTCCGCTTACGGAGGTTTTTGCTCTCGGAAGATTATAAATGTAGTGTTTTAATATAGAAATCGTGGGACCGCAGTTTGCTGTCCGTTTACGGGAGGTGTCTGCTGATTGGATGGGTCGAATAGTAATAATATTTAAAGACGTCCATGTACGGAGTGGTTGGCCAGTCTCCTTAGTCTAATTCTACTAAGAAACAATTACATGTAAAATAAAAAAAGACACAACAACAAAACCTAACTTCAAATACAAATACTGTTAAAACATGTTATAAATAACTATAACAAAATTATAACCTTGCCTTTATATAAATATACACATATTTAATTATCTAATATAAATGCATCACATTGTTAGTTAAGCTACAATTGTGTATGCCATATTATTACATACTTAATCACTGTTATTGCATTTCTGGCCTTTTGATTGGCTCCTTGCGCCCATGTTATCAGTTCATAACACGGATTCTGCCAAATATGGTAGCTCATAACACCCTTTGTGACCAAATATGGTAAATAACGCACTAGTTCGACAATTTTTGTTCAGGGTAGTTCGTTCGTCGAGACAGTAGTGAAATTTGAAAATGACGGCTAAAATCATTACGTAAAAAACGTTGGCCCTTCTAAATCAAACAAAAGACAAGTCCATTAAATAATGCATGAAGTTTGGAATAAAATATTCAAAGGGAAATGCCTGTAATTGTACAACTGACAAATACGACTGAACGAGCACTAAAGGCAGCCGGAAACAATTTAAGCTTACGGGAAGATCCGCCGAAAACCGGCACAATTAAGCTTAATTCTAAAAACAATGAAAACCTGTTTACAGCACAAGTTAAAGCTTAGCCTATTCAGTATTGTTACCTTATATTTCGAAGAGTCTTGTCAATTCCAGCTGGACTAAGCTAGCTTTTAAAATCATCACAATAATTCAATAAATATTGGAGCATAAGTACTGCAGTTCGTCAAGCGCTGACGGCGGGTAGAATCAAAGATCACTTCACAGTGAAATTATCTTCGAAGATCACTATTTTTCTCTCCATCCATGTCTGAGATATTGAGGGTTTCCTTAATGTTCTTTACTTCAGTAAACTTGATATCAATTCAGCTCAGTTCGTTTTCAACATAATTAATTATGTAGTCGTCACGATTTGCTCGCCGTAAAATTAAAAACCCTTGCTTCGTTCAGCTCTCCGTTCAACTTGTAAAATGAATATAATGATCAGCTCCAAAATTATCTCGGATCTTCCCATTTTAAGCTAAACTATTTGCACAATTTTCCAGAAGTTAAGAAACTTTAGAAGACACAGAGCGAAGATTCCCTTCGAAGAAAATTCTGTCTTGCTCTGCTTTCATTCAACTTGCCAACTGAACGCCAGACATTTTGCCGCGGTTTTCATACAAATCATGCTTCGTTTAGATCGATTTATACATTTTTACAAAGTATAATACCAAAGTTTAACCTAAAGTTAGTGAAGTATTTAATAAAGCAATTATTCCATTCGCCCTTGTTGGATATGAGATGATTTAATATAACCAATTCGGCGCGAAGTGCGCCTCATTGGTTATGTTACCATCTCATGCCCAACGCGGCTCGTGGAATAATTGTTAATTAACATAACCGAGTAGCACAGAAAAGAGAGTTAGAGAGTTATTGATTGATTAAGTCAAAGTGCGATATATTTTGGCAACAAAGGTTAAAAGTTAAAGGTTACTAATACACACGGTATAGCTGCACTGCATCTAATAATTCACGACGAATAATTAATGTACATGTAACGCACTAAAATAATTATTTATCTTCACTGATATAACATCCTTTTCTCTTAATATTTAAGGGAATATGCCAGGATAACTGATGGAAATGCCACTCAAGTTTTCTATCACTCTAGTAGTATGTCGTTTGCTCCAAAAGTTCTCACGAATGTTCATTTTGGTGTGTCAAAGAATATCACTGTTCAACTATTTACACGGAGGCCAGGCAGCCATATAAATATCAAGTTCGCCATTTTAAAGAAGGGCCTGGCGTCAGGTATGTTAGATATGATTAGGTGAATGTAACAGGTGCTGCTACGGATGTTGTAGATGCATGCGCTGCTACCTCTTGTTGCTTTCGCGTTTTCAGTTATGATATAAGCGGTGTGGCTCCATTTGCTGCTGCTGCCACTACTCAGGGGCGTAGCTACCATATACGCACGTACGCACGTGCGTACAGCTAAAATCTGAGAAAAATATATTTATATTGTCTGAAGGCGTTTTTATCAATAAATTGGCTGATGTAATATATTTTTCAAATTATAGTGATGCGTCTTTATGATAAATTTTCCATTACCTTATTACTAATGGGAAGAAACACGTAAAAAAACACGTCACATACCCCTCCCTCAGTGGTAGCCCCACCAGTCCTTAGTTATTCTCTAACTGTGAAGGATAGGTTCGGCACAGTCACTGTACGTTAACGTATCCTGTCTCAACATGCACTGCTGAACGTAGCTTTAGTAGTATGAAGTGAAGTACCACTAGTGACGAGAGATTGAGCTCTCTTGCAACTCTGCATATAAAGCACAAGAACGTTGATATTGACGGTGTTATAACAGTGTTTGCCTGTTTGAAGGGAACATCACCAGAAATCACGGACATTTCGAGCCCGTAATGAACTGTCGGCGGTTTATCGTTTTTCAATATGGCGGCGGTAGCATAAATGACAGCAAAAACGTATTGCGGATGAAATTTTACATAATTTGAGCTCGGTAGATCTATTCTTTAATGGAAAAAAAAGAAAAGGAACAGGTCTTCTAAAATTCTCGGGATTTATGAAGCTGAGCGACTGATCACAAGCCCAAAGGAATAACATTTTTGTTTTGATTCGTCGTAGCGGCTAAAAACATTCTTTGCCAGGCAAATTATTTAGAACGAGGAAACTTGGAACTAGTTTATATACCGACAAGCTTTGCTGGATAAGAAAGAAAAAAAAAAGATGGCGGCTCGAGTGGAGTTTTCGGAGAGGTTTTGTTCAGTATTTCTCCTTCCCAAGCGTTGTCAAAGATGGCCTCAGATCACAAAATCAAGGACAAATTAGCAGTTTTCAAATGCCGTGGGAAGGATCTTATTGGCAAGAAATGACTCTTTTATGGACGATTTGTATACTTCAAACTCTCCGGTATTTAATGCGAGTCGCGGCTAAGTGACTGCTTGAAGGATTGTTCCTCAAATCGACAAGCATTTGGCATGGATTAT
>MU827325.1:849350-864566 GCA_029204205.1 Desmophyllum pertusum
CGACAACTCTACTCCATCTCGACTACCAGGTAGCTTGGAAGTTTGTGAATTATCTTTCTGGATTTCTCGTATGGCTCAATGAAGGACATTCAAATACTGAATGGTCTTCATTGCAGTATTGCAGTGCTCACAAGAAGTCGGAGAAATCTTCCTCAAACCCTGACCATCATTTGGCTGAATCTTCTGGGCCAGCTGCTTAATATCTTGCGTAATGCATTCTGCTACAAACGTAATGGATTTCCAAAGCGGTTTGTCAGTATTCTTCTTAGCATTTGCTGTAAGGCATCAAAATTGTCCAACGGGATAAACAGGACCGCTGACCGCTTCTTTAGCTGCGCCTGTTGTATACTTGCCAAGGTAGTTACAGCCGTTCCGAAGGATCCTTTGTCTATCTTTCAACTGAAGGTGCGAAGGACTTTACCCAGTTGGGTTATCGCAATGGATTTACCGGTGAATTCACTTCAGGCTTTGGACGGGGAAGGGAATCGGGTCTTGCCTCTGAGCCAGCAAGTCTGCTAACCTTTGCATCAGGTACTCTCCAGAGGGAAACAGAAGGGTTGGGAAGCAGGGAAATTGAGCTTCTCGTCAGGAATTGGTTTCGTTGGTATAAAATGTGGCGGAAATTGCACTGGTGAATGTAGAAGCGAAATGATTCAACATTATTGCGGGGACTGGCTTCTTTGGAGTGATCGTACTGAACAGTTGACATGTGCAATTAGGAAAAAGTCGGAGCTTTATTCTGGCAAAAAACGTCACATTCACAGGGACTTTAAACATTTGAGGTCAGGAGCTAAAGTGACATGTTTAACACCCTGTGTTTGGTGTTGGTGACATGCCACTGGATGTAGGAACCTGAAGAATGGAGTCTAACTGAGACTGGAGATATCTTTCTAAGTGATCTTCAGAGCAGTTATCCTTTGGCAAAGCTCCTTCTTCGACGTGGCTGACTTCTCCACAGTTTTCTTCTTCTATTTTGGTCACAGCTTCCAGTTCTGCTTGAGTGGCAGCCAATTCCTTCATTAAGTGCAACTTCTTAATTTCATCCTCATGTTTCTTGAGCGCTGCAGTCTTCTTGGTTTCAACATCGTGAAATTTCAACTCGGCTCCTAATCGTGCAGCCCTGGCAGCCATCTCGGCCCTCTTCTGGAGTGAAGAAACTGGACGCCCCGGACGTTTTTGAACGTTTGGACGTACGCGAGTGTTTGCTCCGAGACGAGTAAATGGAGCTGCGATCGTCCTTTGCTGATTGAAGAACGGAGATTATTTCGTTTAGCGACCATAACGCTTCTCGATTGCTGTAATTTAAAGAATCATACGATTGTTCTGTTCTATCCTTTTGTCTTCGCCTTCGAGAGTATCGTGTAACGCCGCGTGGGCATTTGCAAAATCATCCATGCGAGCTTGTAGCTTTCCTCGTTCTTGTTGCAAAACCGGAGATTTCCACCTCGTCTGCCAAAAGTGACTGTATTCTGTTTACTTGTTTCGTACAAGCTTTCTGTGCGGCGTCGAAATCTCTTTCTAACAACTGTTGGCGGTATTCTTTCATCTTGTCTGTTTGGCACTCTTCGGACGAGCGCTGCTTCGAACAAGCGTGGAATCCGTGGTCGAGCTCGGTGGAAATTCGCCGTGACTGAACTGTTCGTGATTTTCGACGATTCCATTGTTGTCTGCCAAAGTACGCGTAGGATTATCCTTGTCTGCAACCATGAACTTGATCGCCCAACGTAAACTTTATCGAACGGAAGAGTTTTTACTGTAGCGGCGATAGATTTTCGTACTGAGTCGGAGCCATCGATTAACCACAACGAGTAAGCAATATGGCAACTTTTAATGACGGTCCAACACGTAAAAACTGAAATAAAGGCATACAATGACCACTGACATATACTAACTTAACATAACAATGAATAGAAGTCATTTAGCATTTATAAACAACAGATGTCGATCGTCCGTGAAATTACAATTGTTTGAGGCGATGGACAATCGACAAAACACCAAGGAACGAAGAAAACAATGACAACAACTAATACTTAATCTTACATACCTCTATCCCGACTTTGGGACGAACAACATTACTAAAATGGCAGTATAAATCCTACCGAACTTGGTGCTAACGCTAAACTTGAGCACCGCCCGCGCCGACAACTAAAACCCACGAGGCATGCTTCCCTTTACACTTGACTGCGCATGTACAATGACGTCACAATGTAACGCAAACGGTAACGCTTACAACCTATCTCCATCGCTGCTAAAAGATAGCCAGAAATGTCAGCCATGAAATTCAGTAGTTCGAGCGTCGATCCGTAATATCGCGCATCTGTTTAACATTTCTTCCTCGTGCGAAGCAATTTCGGGAATATTGATGAAAGTCAAAGACGAATTTCTTTTGAAGGATAAAATAGTAAAAATGACAAAAGATTTGAACTCCAAAAGTTTTTTTCTGAGGCCGGGAAATAAGCGGTGCTATAAACCGTAAACTCATTCGTAACATTAATGCGGACCACCGTGGGAAACACCACTTCCATTTTGCTTACCGAGGAAGAAAAAGTCATTTATTTGACGGTTTTTACTTCAAAATTAACTTAGTTCACTTTGGTGGTTATTTGGAGTAGCAACGACAAACGTTTGAGGATGTCAAACTGTAGTGATGTGGTTGTTTCCTTTCAGCTTTGCTTCAATTTCCAGGCCCGAGCAGACCGCGCGCGGAGCAAGCCGATTTTTCAATCGATCGACTATCTATTGGCTGCGTCTCAAGCAACTCTTTATACACTTCTCTATAAACTCTCGATATACAAACTTTAAGCATGGACCAATACTTAAATTAGGACAGAGCTAAAACAAGCTTTATTGGATGGCATATAAATTGTAACCTCGTCTAAACAGCAGTTGCATGGTGTACGACAGCAGTAGCATTCGCTTAAGATTTTGAAGCGAATCATGTTTGCAGTTTCCACATGAACACCTACAATAAAGGTAAGAGAATAACACTATTATGTTCTGTTTTAGTTTTCACTGAGAATGCGAATAATACATTTCGTAGCGACATGACAGCAATCGCGTTTGTTTATACTTGGCAACTTGCGACTCACCAAGAATCCCTCACATGTTTCACGAGCCGTCCAATCTTTTTTGAAGCATTCGTTCTGAATCTTCATTTCTTTAACTTTCTTTGTTGTACTTTTAGCCATTCTTCGTCCGCCAAGGGTTTAACAGCACACATATATTGCCATTTCATCAAGGCTTTCATTGCTTGTTGTGCGATCTACAACAGCCGACTCGATCTCATCTTCCACCTCCATGTCGTATTCTGGAATAAAACATGTCTCAGAATCTTCGGAATCATAGCTCGACTCCGAATTTCCGTCGCTGGAAGACATATTTCTTTGTGGGTAAAATTGCGATAGTTTATGAAGACGTAAAGAAAAAGAAATCATCCGAAGAAGTTTCTACACAATGTAAATCCCTCACAAACGCCTCTTATCACTATTCAGAACGTTCCCGCGCGTTACGTCACAAGATCTCGACCCAGGACCCGAATAATGCGCGGTCGTGGCACAGAAAATTCCAAGTTTAAAACGGCTGTAGAAACGCGGGATTTTATCGATTGCGATAATTTTTTCGCAGACGTGATCAGGGTAGCAAGGAAATTTATTTAAGCGAAAAAACTTTTTGGGGTTAGGTTGCACTTTAAGTATCTGTCCGAATTATCGAAGTTTCAGTCGGATCACCTACGCCTGCCAATTTATGAGCATAGCCTATGGCTGATAAATAGCTGGTAACAGTAGAGGCAGCATAATTTAACGAATACAGATGTGACACAAATAGCGTTATAAAAGCGGGTTGTAAAGGAAGAACTAATTGTGTTTCGGCCTAACGTTGACTGAGCCCAATCTGTCAATAGAATCCATGACCTTTTGTAAGCCGCTGTAGAACCTTTAGCTAGACTAGCAGATAGAAGGTGCTTTGTTTATAGAGGCCAGCTCACCGGCAGGAGATGAGTTGGAACCACTGTCGGTTCGGGATCCATGCCCGTTCGGGATCCATGCCCTGGCCAAGGGACTTGAATTTCGTGACCTGTAAGCGCGATAAGGCATCAGCTTTCGTATTGAGCACCCCGGGGATATGAATTGCCTTAAATAATATATTATGCTTCAAGCAATGTAATACTAGGGCTCGTAACAGAACCAATAGCTTCTTATCCTTAGTTGTTTTCTTGTTTATTCACTTCAACTAATCCTAGATTGACGGTGTGAAACATAATACACTTATTTGAAAGTTTCGATGCCCAAATGGCAATGCTAATAACAATCGGAAACATTTCAAGAACTATAAATGTTTTACCCACCCAGCTATCAGGCCCGGGGGGGGTACTCAAAAAAGTTTTATACGGGGAGGCTCCGCCCAGAGGTCCAACCCCTTACCCTTTCATATACCATTTTTCACAGAAAAGGTACCCCTTTCATATACCTTCCATAGAAAATGAGTAGCCCTTTCATATACCTTCCATAGGAAATTATTAAAATGGCACCCCTTTCACATACCTACAGTAGAAGCACTGCCATCCTTTTCTATACCCTTGTAATGAACTTAATGAACAATATATATCATCAGAAATCATCAAGCATTACCAGATGTTAACCAACCCTATTTCTGCCTGGGGGGGGGGGGGGGGGGGGGGGCAGAAACGTGCCCGCGATGACTTCAAATTTATCGTATTAAAGAGCATTCAAAGCAATCATAGCCAAACTTTATGACTTTTCCTAAAACATTATCTGGGGACAATTTTGGTGTGCCAATTTTTTTGATCACGTGACTTGATGTTTCCTATGGCAACCAAGTTTTGACAGGCCGTTTTAGCCAAATTTGGTATTTTCAGTTTAAATGTCCGTTTTTCATGAGATTTTCGCTTTTTACGAAGAGTTTCTTCCAAAATCTTTGCAATTTTTGAATCCTTATATTGTTTTTTGATGTTTTCAAATCAAATTTGGTGATTTTCTGACATTTCTGAACAATTGAAAAATCCAAGATGGCGGATCCAAGATGGCGGACAGGTTTAAAGTATGACGTTATTTCGGCGTGATATGATATCATAATTGATTCTTAATTGTCACTAAAATAAACATGTTTGAATGCTTTATTCACCACATAAGTTTCATTGTTATAGCACAAATTCTTTTCGAGATACAGATCGTTTTACCCAAATTTCTTGATTTTTTAGCTTAATTTTCAGTTTTCATAAAAGTTTTGCTTTTTACGATGAGATATTTCCAAAATCTTTGCCGTTTTAGCATCTTTATATGTTTTCTTGATTTTTTTCAAAACAAATTTGGAGATTTTCTGACATTTCTGAACAATTTAGAAGTCCAAGATTTAGGATCGAAGATGGCGGATTTTTTTAACGTTATGACGTCATTATGACGTGTATGACGTCATAATTGACACGTGACTGCCACTAAAATAAATATTTTCGGATGCTTTACACACCATGTAAGTTTTATTTCATAGCGTCAATACTTTTCGAGATACATAGGAAGGGGGAACTATCTGCCCCCCCCCCCCCCCCCAGGCTCAAGAACGAAAAAAAAGCCCAGGCAGAATAGGGTTAACCAAACAATAATATAATTTATTCGTGAAATCCCTACCCTTTCATATACTTCAACTCGTGAAATCCCTACCCTTTCACATACCTCGAGCCTAAAAAAGGACCCCTTTCGGGCGGAGCCTCCCCGTATAGTCCATTATAGGGAGTACCCCCCCCCCCCCCCCCCCCCCCCCTCCCGGGCTATCAGGCCATTTACCAAAAAACCAATGCGAGCCAAAGACTGCACCATAGCCTAAAGATCCTGATGCATCAGTGAAAAGATGCAGTTTAGAAGACGAAAGCCACATATAATCCAAGAAAAAGGATCGACCATTGTACGATGTCAAAAATTCGAGCCATATTTTAAGATCTGCTTTGGTTCCGCGATTAATCCGGATTAAGTAGCGAGGGCGTCGTATACCCACTGTGAGGTTAATTAAACGACGTAAAAATGTGCGACCTGGTACTATGACGGAACAAGTGAAATTTAGCAGTCCAATTAAAGATTGCAATTCCTTCAAGGATACCGTTTTACGTCGAAGGAAATCTTGTATGAAAGATTTGCAGTTAAGTAACTTATCAATAGGAAGGCGAGCTTAAGTTCAATGCCTGCGAATGACAAAACACAGCTAGGACCAACTGTTTTCTCAGGCGCCATGGCGACTCCTATTTCGTCACATGCCCGAAGGAAGGCCTGCAAATTGTTACCACAAGAGGACAGCGATTGGTTTATAATATTAGAAAGTCGTCCAAAAGGTGTAATATACCTGGGATACCCAGTTTACTGCGAGCAATCCATTCTAAAGCAGAGCAGTGCAAGAACTTGAAGTCCTTGAAAGCCCCATGGCAAGATTTTTATCAAAGTAAAATTGGTTTTGCCAGCGAATTCCTAGCAAATTGTAATCGGAGGGGCTAACAGGAATCAAACGGAAAGCATTTTTGATATCAGTTTTGGCGAGCGCACAGCCCCTGCCAGTGCGCTGAATTAAACTAACTGCGTCGTCAATAGACGCTCGACGCGATTTTTGGAATATGTGAATTCACTGATTGACCTTCCGGAAAGGACAAGTGATGAATCATGCGAAACTCCCCTGGAAACTTTTTTAGGAATTAAGCCCAAAGGAGAAATGTGAAATATCGGAAAAGGTTGAGTCTCGAAAGGACCAGCTATTCTCCCCGAGTGCAACTCTTTTGCTAGTTTATCGTTAACCCCTGCAGGAAGCTCTAGAGCAGACAAAATATTTTTACAGGAAAAATTATTTCTTGGCCCAACATAATCAATTGAAAAACCAAAACGGAAGCCATCAAGAAGGTATTGTTTAGACCTAGGCGGGTATCCTTCCAAATAAGCCTGCAATTTATCTACTTTGATTGGTGTTGACATTTGACGAGACAGGGCGGGACTGAGAGGCTGATTGTTTGCTGTGAATGTTGCCGAGTGATTAGCACGGGCAAAATTTGATTCTTGTCTGGGCAAGGTACATTTACCGGCTGGATGCGGGGAACCGCATTTGAAAACATTCGTGTTTAAAATTGCAGCCGGAACACTTTTCCCCCTGGTGAAATTTCCAGCAATAACCGGACGGATGTCAGAAGAAAAAGATTGCGAGCCTTTGGGACTGTGGTGCGCCTGCAACCACAACTCCCAATGGATTTGGTCCCAAGGGAAGAGGGATTTTTGCCTCAAAAAAAAACGAAAGTTTTCGTCGTAATAACGCCAGTGGGCGTTTTTAGCCGCTAAATCCCGCTCTGTCTCGCTATATTTCATCATAGCCGGGGCCTCGTTTGAAAATCGTACAGTATAGACAGCTACGAAGGTCTGAAACGCTGTAATCCGTTGATCAATGGTTGTTATGCGTTTTGTTTTCTGAGCTGGTTCGAGACTAATGCAATGACCGGCCGACTCGTTGATTGCGAAGACTGTACTAAAAAATTGTACCTAGAATCACTTGGAAGAGAAGTATGCAATAGTGCACCAAGATCAATGTATTCGTGCGCCCAAATCTTGGACTGAATTTTTTCGGGAATTCTGGACGCGAGCGGCACTGAAATTTGCTGATGAATACGGGCCGTGCGGTCACCAGTCTCGATACGCTGATTATTGACATTATTTACTACATTTACACTATCGCTACTAATGTTAGATAAAGCGGTCTCACCGGCTATGTCCTGAATCACGTCTGCCACTGACCCCTGTACAGAGGCAGCCAGATCAGAGTTCTGTCCCTGTGTAAACGTTCTGTCCCTTGTAAAAACGTGGACATAAGTCCCGATGCCTTGATTCCTTCCACAACTGCAGTGGACGCAATAGCCGCAATATCTGAAAGTGAAGTATAGGCTTGCCTGGTTGCCGTATCACCTGATAAGGGAACGCGCTCCAACTGGCTAGGATGTGGATTACCTTCGTCGCTGAGCGTCGGTGGATTTCCAGTTTTTCCACGCTTGGCCTTCGGAGCACCAGACGTGGATTTGGCGTTACGCTTGGTTGCGCGTTTCTTCGCCGACCCTGGGAGTGCAGCAGGGGCAACACTTTTTTGACCTCTAGTCATCGTGATCTTTGAGAAATAAGAGAGGATATATAGAACTTGTAGACCAATCATGAAATGATGAAAGTAAAACAAATGGATCGGGGTGAGTCCCAAGATAAGGCCCAGCAGGTACTTGCGTGCCACACGCACACATTGTACACAATGAACAACAATAATAATCATAAGATTTACTTCAAGATAAAGCGATTAAAAATAAAACGGCAACATGTTTGGCAAGCCAACAAACAAGCCGGCTGCCGCAAGGAACATGTTAAAATGCCGCAAATTACAACGGAACTAATGGTTCCAAAACTGACACATAGATGTGTCAGAAAAACAGCGACGTAGACTAAAAGCGTTCGCTGTAAAGTGGCGTGCAAAGGACCTAAATTAAGCTGGGGGCGTGATAGGATTACCCGCCTGAGAGCGAACAAAATGCTTGAGAGCGAACAAAATGGCGCCCCTGTAGCTTCTATACAAGGCATAATGGCCTTGCGCATTGAGGTGTACCCCATCCCCACATATTACCGGTATATTTGGCTTGCGTAGCCCTTTGTGGCACCAAAATTGAACAAATTATAAGCCACTCTTTCATTGCAGCAATGCACCTCCCAAGGGATGGTGGCGCGGTTGATGACTTGACACACCATAATATATTTAACTTGGTATTGGTTGTGCAAGGTATGGACTAGGGTCTCTATGTTGGAACATACAGTCTCGGGTTCTACACCAGGTTGACACAAGTCATTAGAACCGATTTCCAATATGACAATATCGGGTTTCAGGCGCTGAACACAATGGAGGTCCAAAGCACTGAGTTTGTCGACAGTGCGACCACCAACACCCTGGAAAAATACTCCGGCTGATCTAGACAGATGGAGGTCCCGCTTAACCCTTCTATCACCACCCTGGTAGACAAAAGTTTTAAAACGGCGAACAAAAGAGTGACCCAAAATGAGAACTTTTGGCTTAGAAGGCATAATAATAGTATATAAAAATTAGATATACTCAACTCTGATTAAACGAAGATAGCAGATCTCTTGAATGAGGTTGCGAAAAAAAATTGACTGAGAACAGTGTCGAACTCGGAGAGCGTGTCAAGTCTGGAGACTGAGAGGACGAACACGAGGCAATTGCCACATTATATACCAGCAGTTTGAAGTCGAGGCTATGTACTTTTCCGTGAAAGCTCGTGATTATTGCTCAATGTACTTTCTATTGTTACTTCGGTCACCAGATAGTTTTGTGACTCTTGCTCAATCTTTTTATGTATTGAGAATTAGAGTTCTATCGAAACAGACTTCCAGTCACACCCCGAAACGATGTTCCACCACCACTCCCCCACGGGTCTATACCGAGTTAATTAATAAATATAGTTAATCTAATTAAGTTGTTAAGTGGGTAGGAGTCATAAAATGTTTTATTTGCCGTCAAATAAATTCCTTTTTGGACCTACTATATATCCTTCACGTTTCATTGTCGGAGCTTTAATGGTCTTGGAGAAACTGTGACCCCCCCCCCCCCCCCAAAAAAAAAAAAACAACAACAACAACAACAACAACAACAACAACACAAAAAAGCCCGGTCTGAATATAATAGGGTTAAAGAATAAAAAAAAGAGATCAACAATACTTAAGAGTTTGAAAATTGAATATGAGTAGTCAGGAGTTGACATATTTAAATTAAAACGTTTTTGTCACTGACTCATTGTCGTAGTTGTTTAGACGTTTCGGCTAGTGCTTAAGCCTTCATCAGTAATGGAAATGGGAACGTACGTTGTTACACGCTATTTGAATAAAACGTAGCGCGAGGCTTGTGCGCGTGACCAAATAAACCTTATTCTTTGAATCGCTCATGCTCGTGCAATGCATTTGTAGGACTGAGGGATAATGATGTGATCATTTCCAGCGTCTGGGTCTGTCGTAGAATGCCAGGCTTCAAGAAAAAGTCGCTCGTGGTAATTAGCCTCACGTCCAACAACGTTAACGTTTTTAAAATGCATTTGATGGTTGAAATTGTGGACATGGCAAGCAACTTTAGAGTTGTGGTCGAAACTTGACACTGCCTTTCTATGTTCAGTAATACGCGTCTTCAGCGGTCTTTCTGTTTGGCCATAGTATACAAAATTGCACTGTGTGCAACTGATTTTGTATACTATGCCAGATTGTGGACGGTCAGAATCGTCTTGCGCTTTAGGGCGTGGGAAAAGGCTGTTGATGGTAACTTGTGGTTTGTACGACACCCCGACCTGTTGTTGTTTCAAAACACGACCAATTCTTTCAGAAATGCCCTGTACGTATGGAAGCACTACAAATCCATTAGGTTTGACACCGGCGGGTTTTCTGGTTAACATTCTCTCGCAGTTGTTAATAAATGACAATGGATAGTTGTTTTCCCGTAGTACCGCTTTGACTCGTTGCGTTTCTTCTCGTTTTCCTTTGTTTGTTGATGGAATGTTTTTAGCCCTTAGTAGCAACGTGTTCACTACGGATCTTTTGTGACACAAAGGGTGACACGAAAGGAAATCGAGATAGCGGTCTGTATGTGTAGGTTTCCTGTAAACATCCACCTGAATTTCTGTGCCGCATCTGCTTGTAATGGTGTCTAGAAAAGGTAAGCCTTTACAGTCCAAAACAGTTCTGTTTTCGCGCAACAAATCAAACTATATTCCATCACCAGTGAAGAAGTCATGGTCTCCTTCGACGTGAAGTCTTTGTTTACTTCCATACCTGTGGATTTAGCCCTAAGAATCACCAAAGAGAGGCTACAACAAGACCAGAATCTAGCAGAACGTACCAATCTGTCTGTTGACAATATTATGAAACTTACAGATTTTGTCTTAAATAGCAACTACTTCAAATATGATGGCGACCACTACAAACAAATTTTTGGATGCGCCATGGGTTCCCCCATCAGTCCTGTTCTGGCTGACCTGGTCATGGAAGAAATCGAAGAAACACATCTCCACATCTCCTCACCCCCCTAAATGGTGGTTTCGTTATGTTGACGACAGTCATGCATGCCTAAAAAGGGATCACGTCGATGAGTTTCAACAACATCTGAACTCAATAAACCCAAATATACAGTTCACATTAGAACTAGAAAAACACCAATGGACAAGGCTTACCTTTTCTAGACACCATTACAAGCAGATGCGGCACAGAATGTTAACCAGAAAACCCGCCGGTGTCAAACCTAATGGATTTGTAGTGCTTCCATACGTACAGGGCATTTCTGAAAGAATTGGTCGTATTTTGAAACAACAACAGGTCGGGGTGTCGTACAAACCACAAATTACCATCAACAGCCTTTTCCCACGCCCTAAAGCGCAAGACGATTCTGACCGTCCACAATCTGGCATAGTATACAAAACCAGTTGCACACAGTGCAATTTTGTATACTATGGCCAAACAGAAAGACCGCTGAAGACGCGTATTACTGAACATAGAAAGGCAGTGTCAAGTTTCGACCACAACTCTAAAGTTGCTTGCCATGTCCACAATTTCAACCATCAAATGGATTTTAAAAACGTTAACGTTGTTGGACGTGAGGCTAATTACCACGAGCGACTTTTTCTTGAAGCCTGGCATTCTACGACAGACCCAGACGCTGGAAATGATCACATCATTATCCCTCAGTCCTACAAATGCATTGCACGAGCATGAGCGATTCAAAGAATGACGTTTATTTGGTCACGCGCACAAGCCTCGTGCTACGTTTTATTCAAATAGCGTGTAACAACGTACGTTCCCATTTTCATTACTGATGAAGGCTTAAGCACTAGCCGAAACGTCTAAACAACTACGACAATGAGTCAGTGACAAAAACGTTTTAATTTAAATATACTTAAGGTGGCTGGTAACGGTTTACAGCCCTTGCGCTTGATTGATCAATACTACCATCTTATATCAGTTGATGATAGGATGGTAGTATCGATCAATCAAAACACAGGGGCTGTAAAACCGTTACCAGCCACCTTAAGAGTGTATGTCTGAGAAAACCAGGCAAAACTGAAAAATGTCGGAAGAAGGGGGTCGGCCAAACTCCTTCATATTTATGTTGGTTGTGACCATACCAAACTAGTAATCATGGTTACAATCATTTCTTGATTGACTTTATTGTTTTCGAGAACAGACCACCCCCCAAAAAACTGCCCAAATGGTGTAGGGAAAGGGGTGATTTTGGGTCAACTTTACCAGATTATATATTTCGACTTATTCAAGCAACATATATAATTTTACATCAACATGCAAATCACTAGAAGCTATTCTTCTTCATTTACACATTGGTAAACGACAGTTTGCTTTGATCAGTGCATACAAACCACCGCCTGTAGACAACTTCACGTTCACTGGTGATTTGTCTAGAGTGCTGGACGAAGCATTTACACTGTGCGAGAATGTCATCTACTTCGGCGACCTGAACTCGGACATCCTTGACCCTATGTATAACAACAAACAGGGGAAATGTCTACTAGATATCTGTGACATCTACGATCTTGACTCCCTCGTAAACAAAACAAACAAGGGTTATCGGAAAACAGATCCTCGTGTCTCGATGTTATTCTCACCAACGCGCCAGCATTTACGAGAGACTCTGGCATCATTAAGACTGGTCTGAGCGATCACTGTTTGGTGTACACAGTACTGAACACCAAATTACTAAAACCAAAATCCGAAGCTACATTTAGGCGATCATTTAAGAAATTTGACCAGGATTCTTTCCTCGGACGATCTAAGCAGCGTGCCGTTCGACTGCGTATCTGTTCGATGACCCAGGCGATGTGTACTGGTGCTGGGAAAGTCTTTACAAACAAGTCCTGGACGATCATGCCCCAATGAAGAAGTACCATAGGCGTCCGTTGATCGGATCCAACTTCATAACTACCGAAACCAGAAACGCCATGAGAGAGCGGGATCGATTGAAGAAGATCTATACAAAACAAAAAACCCGACAGACTGGGAAAATTATCGGCAATTGGGAAATAGGCGTCACGAGTATGAGAAGAAAAGCTGTTCAAGAGCATTAGAAAGCTCTGTGACAACAATAGCAGAGATCAAAAAAGGTCTGGAACACAATAAAGCCTTATATTAATTCGCGGAAGTGTAAGAACTATGACCGCATTGTTCTTAAGGACAATGATAAGGTCATTAGAGACCAGCAAGAAGTGGCGGATACTTTGAACAACTATTTCACAAGCGTTGCACGCGCCGTCGAAACTGCTCAGCCGAAACCCACGCCAGACCTCAGCCAAATAGTTGATCACGCGGCCAATACATAACTTTGTCTCTCGGGAAAAACACATCCAAAGGAAGTGAAAGACATTCTTCGCAGTTTGCATGCGATCTAATTCCTCCGCGTGCGGTAAAGCACTCGGCATACGTACTTTGTGACCCTTTAAGCACATTAATTAATTACGTGATAGACGCTGCTAGGGAATACCCAACAACAATGAGAAACTCGGTCGAAGTCGCACCTGTTGATAACGAAGGACTTGTGGCGTAAATCAAGCTCAACTGTAGGCAACTCACCATTCCTGCCTTCGCTCTCAAAGCGTGTTTGAGAGGTTAATACACGCCAGCAGGTGAGCCCTCATTTTGAGGAGTATTTTCCACAAGTTTGTTTTTTCGCCTATAGGAAGCATCACGCCGTTGTGATACCGCTCTACTTAGTTTAACCATAGGCAGTGGAAGAAGCAACTCGACAACCACAAAAATCATCGGAGTCGTCTCAATGGATCCTCATCGAAAAGGCTTTGACACCCAATGCCGCAATGAGTTAATAGTACATAAATTAAGGCTAGCAGTTATGGGGCAGACGACCCAAAACAACAAACTTAATAAGGGATTATCTGTTCAAATCGCAGGTCAACGAGGTAAAGGTCGGGAAACAGCTACTCCATTTGCCGAAAAGGAATTACGGTTTGGGGATTCCACGAGGGTTCCCTTACTCGAGCCCCCGTCTTATTTAATATCTTCATGAACGATCTTGCCTATGTTGTCAAACAAAAGTTCATACTGGTCGGCTTACGCGCGGATCGATGACACAACATCTTTCTTATGCTGATAAAGACCCCGTCAAGTGCTCAAGAAGAAACTATCAAATGATGACTTTATCTAATGTGAGACAAATGGTATGAACAAAACGGGATGAAAAGGAACCACCTCTAAGTATCAAGCAGTGGTTATGGGTAGACAAAACACAGACTAACAACTAGAATTTCGTTGTTGTGAGAATACAGTCATCCCGGCGGATATAGCCGAGGAAGTTCGAACTATTAGGAATGTTACTGTGATCAAAACAAGTGTGAAATTTGACAAAACACATGCTAAAGTCTGCAGGACGGGTATCACAGCAGGTTGCGGTGTTACGCCGTATGCGGAACATGCTTCCATTTGACTTACTGCTGAGCATCTACCAATCCTTCATTGCTCCACCTTTTAATCACTGCGCAGCACCATGGAATTTCTGTAGCACGTCTTCTGCGCCCCCCGTTGCCCCGTCCACGCGCCGTGCTCTTCGCTCGTTTTCCCCCGACCCACTCCCCCCGTCTGCGACCCTACTCAATCATTTCAGGCCTTTCTCCATTCCGGCCTGCCATCTCCCCCCGCGCACAATCCTCCCTACTGTTTATAAGTTATTAAAATAATAATAACACTCAGGCGAGCTACCGATGCCTACTCGCGCGCCAGCAACAGTCCCTTACAATCTCTCGGTGTGTACTATGTATTGCATCTCCCCCCGCCTACTACTACCACGTATGGCCTTAAGTCGTGGGCGTTACCAGGCTGCCCCGCTGTGGCAAGCATCCCTCACCTTGCTCCCACGGCACCAATCTCCCAAGCATTCCGGACCGGACTTCACATGTAGCTATAGACCTTCAAGATCCGTGCCGGAATATGCCCATTGCACTATTCTCTGCGGTTTTTAACAAACTATTTTTAATTACACCACATTATCTTTGTCTTTCCTCCCTTTAACTGTGTATATATGTTAATTTTTATACTTCTACATTTTTTAAATCGTGGCAATTACCTGTAAATTAAGCTTGTGTCCTTTATCCTATAGCTACCGTTTTGTCCACGTTAAATGAAGTATATCTGTCTA
>MU827325.1:865066-932062 GCA_029204205.1 Desmophyllum pertusum
AACATAACACATATTCTTTGGCCATTTAAATGCATACTAGAACAAGTGTTTACTGTAAATCCGTTTACGTTTCAGCATGCAAATGAAGAATCCATGCTTGGCGACATTTTCAAAAAATCGAAAAACTACACATATTTTAAGTGGTTGTTTCTCGTGGAGTCCGGGAAGATACAAATATAAAAGTATTTGCAAGTTGCTTCACCATACATAGGTAGATCATATAAAGCCGTGTTGAAATTGGCCCATCGAATTTAAAAATTTTTAAACGGTTCACTGTTTACGAGGATTTCTTGGTTTTCGCCCTTCTGGGGCTAATCGCAGACTGTCGTGAATTTATTTTTCGCTGTTGATCTTTTTGTCCGGATTTTGACTAGTCAAAAACTGTTTCCAGAATATCTGTACAACCGTTAGCTATCGTTCCTTTCCAGATTATTCGGGATTCCAGCTTCAATGAAGACATAGTGAAACAAACCGTCACGGCTGGAGAATTGCGTGACAGGAAGTCAGGTATGCATCGAGTCAGTTCAGCTTCGACGCGTCCTTCCAAAGCGAGAAAGTCCATGTAAGATTAAACATTAGAGTTAATTTCATCCTTGATGTTGGCTCTTAGTTCGTAGCAAACTCTCAGAAAGTCCACAAATTTCGCCCCATTTTCATCTCACTGGATTGCCAACTCGCTGTTGGCCACTATCGTTTCGTCTGTATATTTGTAAAATGTCCATGATTTCTGTGATCGCCCAGCTATGTTTCGGTTCTTTAATTCCTCAGAGGAGTCCCATGAAAGAACTTTGTTGAATGTGGCGAATTTTCAGGCGAGGAAATTTACTCAACCCTGACTACGATGGTTGTTGATAAAAAGGTCGAGTTTATAGCTTAGTAACCTGGCACACATAGCTTTGAAAGAGATTGCGTTACTTCAGCCTGCATGGCGAAAGATAATGATCATGATCAAGTAATTTTGGAAATGGTCCAAAACAGCACTACCTCAAACTTTTTCTGCTGAAAGATATTCATGAGGCAAGTAATCGAATGAATATTAAAAAGTTTGATAAATGTGATGTGATCACGTGACAACCAATTAATGTTTGAAACCCAGGAGCAATTTTTGCCACTGAAATTTTCCAAAAATGGCGAACTTTTGTTCTTATCGCAAAACAGAAAACAATTCTAAATCAAATCATGCCCATTTGCCAACCAGTCTTTTAACTTTATAAAACGTATTGGTCTTTTGTCCTGGATTCACTTTCGTGCAGAAAAACAGAGAAACTCCTCGATCGTGTTACACGAAAAGGCCAATTTTAAGAACTTTCGAATTCGAAATTCGCAGAAAATTAACGAAAACAGCTTCGGCAATATTTTTTTCGCACTGAAAGTTTCCAAAAATGGCTAGCTTTGCGTGTTTTTCATCGCGCGAACATAGAAAAAATAATTTTCAATCAAATCATACTCCTTTACTAACCAGTCTTTTAACTTTATAAACATATTTTAGTATTTTGTCCTGGATTCACAGTTTCTAATTGTTTTAGCACATAACGCAATGGCTGATGTATTAATTACAGAAATATTTTTGTTTATATATATATTTTTCATAATGCCGGAAAATCCAAGAGGGCTTCAAGGGCCTTCTATCGATCTTATACCGTAGGAATTCCGAACGTTAATAATTCAGCAGCCGTTTTACACAGAGAGGTCACGGAACATAGTTTTTCATATATTTCATTGTTAAGTCATCGTTGCAAATAGAGACAATTATCTCGAAACGACTTTGTTGTAGTATTAGAGTAAAAAAATGTTCACGTTCTATAGTTAATATTTCATTGCATGTTCTAAAGTAGGAGACGATTATTTGGTATAGCTGTAAATTTATCACCGGAGGACTCCCATATGATAGGGGCGGGGATGCTCGTCGGAAATGTTGAATGAAACCCCTAAAAGAGACCAATATGGGCGTGGCCCAAGCTTTATTGATCCCTAAAAGATACCATTCTAAAAAAGACAGACAAATATGAGTGACTTTAATTAAAAGTTACAATATAATCGATCTCGGTAATGAGGCCACTAACACACACGTATGACGATGTTTTCTTTTCATTTCTTCGAGTGCAACACTAACCGATACTGTGATGGCTAAAAAATACCGCTGTTCCATCCTGAACACCCTAAGTGATACCAAAATCAAATAATTTACACCCCTAAACGAGACGACGAGCATCCCCGTCACTTTCATATGGGAGCCCCCCCCCCCCCTCCCCCCTGGGAAATTTATAATGGGAGACAATTTACGGTATTCAATTCACTGCCAAGTTATATTTGTATTTACTTGCCATATACCGCATTACTTGGAACGTTACGATTTTATTGTTTTTGAGTGGTAACATTTTTGAAGGGGCCGCTACTTTCTGGGGGATCGTTACTTTCGGGGGCCCGTTACTTTCGGGGTTCGTAGATAGGCTCGAGTCGATTGTGCTAGCATAATTTTTGGCATAATTTGACAAAAACGAGCATATTTTTTAGATTTTTTGTCAAAAAGCAATGCTAGCATAATTTGCATTTTGAAGACCCGGAAGTGCTAAAACCAGGCTCAAATATCCCTTATCGTAATGATAAATTGACTTCAGACATAAAGTAAGCTCTGCAAATAAACGGTCGGCGATGTCTAGGGCCTAGTTGGGATAGTTTTTTTAGTTTTTTTGGGGAAGAACCGGAACCGGAAGTCTAGAAAACCTTGTTCCCAGTCCCACTCTCATAGGTGTGACAACGTGACAAAATGGCGTCCGCCACCCCCGAAGCAGATACCGAGAACTTTCAGGTCTTGCAAGGACCCAAAAGAGCTGACATTGCTAGAGATCGGATACTTAAAACCACTTAAAACCAGAGCTTTGTAGAAGTCGTTATCGCATATTATAGTTCATTGCGTTGCTGTAATAGCACCGGGTTTCAGCCCGCACAGTATTACTTATCTCATCTAAGAGATTTATTAATATAAGAGGTTAATAAAACTCACCTTTTTTACTGTTTTGCCCATTTTTGTCGAGCATAATATTGGAAAAAAGTAGCATAATTTTGAAAAACGAGCATAATTTGAGCATAATTTGGATAAAAAACGAGCAGTGCTACTAGCATAATATGCCAGTCTTACTAGCACAATCGACTCGAGCCTATTCGTAGAAGGGTAAAAAATTAACGTTACTTTTGTGGAGGCGTTACTTTCGTGGGGGGGGGGGGGGGGGGGAGGGGGGCGTTACTTTTGGAATCCTACGTTAGTTCATCACTAAATGTTCTTTGTTGCTATTTGCACAAACGGAAAAAGATACATTATCTTTTACGGGCGATAGAATGCGATAGAACGCAAAAATAAGTGTTTTATAAAGGGAAATTTTGCGAACCGAGAGAAGGGCAAAGCGATTGATGTGAACGGTTCGAGGTTTAAGATGAAATGCTAAGTTTTTATTACTTATTTTGTACGTATTTGCGAATAAACAGTTGAAATACAAGGTTATCTATTATGTCTTACACTACTGGGTACCACATATCACATATGCCATGACTTGTATGTGCCCATCGGTGTACGGGAAAAAAAATGTGTTGTGGGGAGGGTGAACGTAACTGATTTGCTCGAATGAAACCAGGAGGAAGCTTAAGAGCCTCTAGGGGGAAATTTTTCAATCTTGAGACTCGGAAATACCATTTGAGCATTCTCCATGAGATATTTCGTTTAAAAAAAATCGATCAGTCGATCAAGTGTAAAATGGAGGGTATTTTTAGTGCTTATAATTTCAGCAATATTTCCGAGGTTTTGTTCATTTTGATACATACTGTCGAACCTCTCCTTACGGACACCTCAATAATACGACACCTCTCTATTACGGATAGTTCCCTTGGTCCCGACAAAATGCACATGTATTCTCTATAAAGAAAACCTCTATAATACGGACCCTCGAGACACTAGAGAGCAAATTCCCAGAGAGCAAATTGATATAAACTTAAACTCTTTATTATGTACACTCCAGTAATAACAGTTCGTATTCGACACAATTTCCTGTTTGTGGTTTCAGATCAAAGTTAATCAATAGTCCCATTGTCCATACAATAAAATTAGCATTTGTTTTCAATCAGTTTATCAACATCTTATCGCCATTTATCATAGAGATTTCTTATTGTCAGTGGAGCCTTTAAAAAGTGACGTCATATTCATGACCTCTATAATGACGGGACACCTCTCTGATACGGACACTTTGCTCCGTTCCTTCGTTGTCCGTATTAGAGAGGTTGAACTGTATAACTTCATACATATATCCCGGCCTTAGTACACTTGACGTGTGCAGCCAGGAATATCAGCGTAAGGCCCAAATCTGGTAAGGAATTGATCATTGATTGTAATATGCGTGGAATTCGTGCGCGCGCATTTCTCGGTTAGTTTGCTTAACAAATAAAGAAGCCAAAGCCATGTATTATTTACTTAATAGAAGATAGTTTTTCTATGTTCTATTTACCTAATAAACCCTGGAATAGAACTGGTTTTCTATGTCATTTACCAAATAATAGAAAAACGTTTTCCATGTTTCCATATAGTTATGGTAACACAAGTGAAGTTTGGGAGAACGAGAATTGCTGTGGCTCATCAATTTCGAGTTCTCCCAAACTTTCACGAGTGTTACCGCATCTCTATGGAAACACATGAAAAACGTCAACCTCGTTCCCAGGGCTTTTCCTTCCCGCCCGTCCCCTTTGAAGGAAAAAAGCCCTGGGAACGAGGTTGGTAAGACGCTTTCTATTGTGTTTTTTTTAATGAAATATTGAACACAGTGAAGCAACTTTCTATGTTGCCATAGAGTTTATACGGTAAATGGTTTTGAGTCAATCAAAGCGCTCATGGTATCTTGTTTATTTCATAAAAAAATAATGTATGGTCAGATTCCATGCCGTTTATATCGCAGCTATTTTCTAAACTCTGAAAAAACATGGTTTTTAACCAATCAGAGCGCGCGCAGCTTTCAGTCTATATTTAATTCCAAATAATACACAATAGATGCAGAATTCGGTGTCTTCAGAAATGGAATATCTAAGGAATTTGTTATTTGCAAGCCATATGTAATTCAACTTTCGCTGTTTTCAAAACAAATCAATCAAGACAAAGACAGTGTCTTTGACCGAATATTTGATCAATTTTACCCGAATATTTTTTTTTGGTTTACAAACTGGGGCCCCCAAGCCCCGTACGCTGATATTAACTTGTGCCAATTTTATGGTTCAATTTTGGCTTTATAATCAATTGAAAACTGACAAGTGAAGCTGTAAAATGAAATGACGAAAACTGCACAGGCGTTAATAAAGAAAATACAGGTTTCTCTATAATTGCATCTTCAGTTGGCGCTGTAAGGTAGCAAACAGGTCAACCAGGTTTACATTTGTATTGACAGCAATGATGTGCAAACAAAACTCTTTTCCCTGACTCGTCCCTAGTCGTCTCTCTTGTCTCCTACTAATATTTAACGAGAGAAGCGCGGCCGAGTGGAGCATCCCCCAGTCTCCAAGATGCTCGCATATAATAATTAATAGGAGACTGAGAGACGGCTGGGGACGAGTCAGCTCTTTTCCCATGTTTCTTCCTGTTCCATCCACCTAAAGTCACGCAATCTCTTTCAAAGCTCTGTGTGCCAGGTTACCAAGCTATAAAGTCGACCTTTTTATCAAGAACCATCGTAGTCTGACAGGGTTGAGTAAATTTCCTCCACATTTCTGGCGCCACATTCAACAAAGTCCTTTCATGGGACTCTCTGAGGAATTAAAGAACCGAAACATAGCTAGACGATCACAGAAATAATGGACATTTTACAAATATACAGACGGATCGATAGTGGCCAACAGCGAGTTGCAATCCAGTGAGATGAAAATGGGGCGAATTTGTGGACTTTCTGAGAGTTTGCTACGAACTAAGAGCCAACATCAAGGATGAAATTAACTCTAATGTTAATCTTACATGGACTTTCTCGCTTTGGAAGGACGCGTCGAAGCTGAACTGACTCGATGCATACCTAACTTCTGTCTCGCAATTCTCCAGCCGTGACGGTTTGTTTCACTGTGTCTTCATTGAAGCTGGAATCCGGAATAATCTGGAAAGGAACGATAGCTAACGGTTGTAAAGATATTCTGGAACAGTTTGCTAGTCAAAATCCGGACAAAAAGATCAACAGCGAAAAGAAATTCACGACAGTCTGCGATTAGCCCAGAAGGGCGAAAACCAAGAAATCCTCGTAAACAGTGAACCGTTAAAAATTTTAAATTCGATGGACCAATTTCAACACTGCTTTATATGATCTACCTATGTATGTTGCGTAACTTGCAAATAGTTTTATATTTGTATCTTCCCGGACTCACGAGAAACCACCACTTAAAAATGTGTAGTTTTGCGATTTTTGAAAATGTTGCCAAGCATGGATTCTTCATTTGCATGCTGAACGATTTACAGTATGTTCTAGTATGCATTTAAATGGCCAAAGAATATGTGTTATGTTGATGTAAAATTATATATGTTGCTTGAATAAGTCGAAATTTATAATCTGGTAAAGTTGACCTAAAATCACCCCTTTTCCTATTCGGGCAGTTTTTGGGGGGTGGTCTGTTCTCGAAAACAATAAAGTCAATCAAGAAATGATTGTAACCATGATTACTAGTTTGGTATGGTCAACAACCGACATAAATATGAAGGAGTTTGGCCGACCCCCTTCTTCCGACCTCTGCCTGGATTTCTCAGTCAGAGACTCTTAACAACTTTGTATCTGCTTTGTTATCAGTTCCTACTAGAGCGCCGAATGGTGTACAAGTTACAAGCTCTGCGTTTACACCTGACCTTTTGGTGCAGTGGAATCCTCTTTCCCAGGACTACGCCAATGGCAAACTTTTAGGATACACGATCTACTATAGAGACTACAGTGCATTTTGGTGGACTCCAGATAAAAAGGTTAACACACGTAGTTATTACCCCACTCGATTTACATTGAAAGATCTCAAGCAAGGGCATCGATACCGTGTCAAAGTGGCCGCCTTTACGTCAAAGGGAGTGGGACCATCGTCGTACTATTATTACGCGACCACAGGTATGTTCCCACAATATAATTCTTGTTCAGTTTTTTTTTTTTCTGACAGTGTCATCATCCAAGATGACACTGTCACCGTAAAGTTCCCAAATTAACGACCCTTGAATTGTTACGATTGGATTTTGCAGCCGTACAAGGGACTACGGAGAACAAATCCAGCTATAGGCAGGATATGGGGCTTGAGCGTGACCTCCAGATTAAAAGACTAGCGATTTAACCCACTCGGCCATGTTGCCTCTTAAAGAACGCTGCTTTCTAAAAAAAAGCACTACATCAGTTATCTTTATTGACACTGACAGTATTTAATTATATTATAAAATCGCCCAATTTTAGTAATCTAATGACTACAGGTTAATTACAAAAAAATATTGCTGTCCGACGCTTTTCGATGTGAATAGTGATAGTAAGGTGCAATGGATTGAGTCTGGATGATTATAGTTATGTATTACATCGTTGGTTCTCCCGTTTATTAAGGTTGCTCAACCACTTTAAATGAAACCTTTGGCGAAATAGACTTTAAATCTACGAGTTACTCTGATCTTCGATGTTACTGGAAAATCCAGAATGCTGGTACACGAGACGCAGTCGCTTTAATATCCGTACAAGAAGTAAATATTCAGTATTACAGGTAAAGTGAACTTATTTTATTATATTTATTTCTACCAAGACAAAGTTCAATACTTGTCAACACTGTATATTTACTATCGGGCCTCGAATGAATGTCTCAATATATACTTGTTGCGAACCAGCATTTCGGTTGTTGCCGGGCTTGCTGTTTGTCGTACGCTCGAACCTCGCGCAAGCGGACACCATTGGGCCACAGTTTAGGTGTCCGGTTACGTGAGGTTGACAGCATTATAGGGGGTAATTCAGGATTATTGATCATGGGTAAGCGGATATATAAAGCTCGGGGGTAGGGCATTCGATATACATTTTAGGGATTAAAAGTCATGGTTTGGTACCGCTTAGGGGTGTTAAAATCTAAAATGACTGCCGTTAGAGTTATTCTGGTACCTTTTAGGGTATTAAGCCGGGGAAAAACGTGACAAGAACTAGTTTTGTATTTAGAATTGGTACCTCTTAGTGGTGAAAATTAATTCGAGCTACGCCCACAAAACGAGATTCTGGTACCTTTTTGGGAGTTATTTTCAAAAATTCCGACGATTACCCTTGTCACTTTTATATGGGAGTCCCCCTCCCCCCGGGAAAAGGTGCTGGGTATGGTGTGGAACTGCCGTGTGATTCCAAGTTTCAAGGACATTAATATTCCAGTAACTAGCTGAAATACAAGTTAAAGGAAAAGACGTTTGATGTGTATTGATGGATCGTGAACAAATATTGTATAATTCCGTGCATTTTCCTGATATTGACCTTTAGGTGTCAAATTGTTACTGTGTTTACTGCTTCATGTGTCATGGGACCCCTTACAAGGGAAACTTGTCAAGGAAAACTTGCCAAGGGAAACTTGCTCGTGTGGAAGGGGCTTTAAGCTTGATTCTAAGAAAAAACGAAAACCTGTTTACAACACAAGTTAAAGCTTAGCCTATTCAATATTGTTACCTTATATTTCGAAGAATCTTGCCAATTCCAGCTGGTCTAAGCTAGCTTAGCTTAAAATCATCACAATAATTCAATAAATATCGGAGTATAAGTACGGCAGTTCGTCAAGCGCTGACGGCGGGTACAATCAAATATCATTTCACAGTTAAATTATATGCGAAGATCACTCTTTTTCTCTCCATCCATGTCTGAGATATTGAGTGTTTCCTTAATGTTCTTTACTTCTGTGAACTTGATTTCAACTCAGTTCGTTACAACACAATTAAGAGGCAGTCTCTGTAAAAAGCGGTCCACTGCATTTCGGGTCGGAAAAAAGTTTCCCCTCAAACTTTGTCCAGTAAACTACCTTGGGTATTAAGTAAATGCAACGACATTAGTTTTTGGAAATATGTTAAAATAATTTTTTTAGAGCGCAAAACAGTCAAAGCAGCAAAAGGCCTAAATTTGAGCGTGGCCAGAATCGAAAATTGCCTAAGTTGACGAGCTCACTGCTCCAAAACTACCAAGCGCAACAAAAAAAATCATTATTATTTCTAGGTTAAGGGGTCCTTTAAAGGTGTGAAACGCTTGTTAATTTTGAAATGTTTTGATTTAGTGGTTCTTGAAATTTGACGTATTAGTACACGTTTGATCGCTTTCTGAAAACATGCGAAAGTACCCTGTCTTCGCTGGCCTTTATTTCACAAGTCCAGAGCGGGCCACTCTAAATTCCTACTGAATTCTGTTAAACGGATGTTAGGAAGCATAGAAATATAAAAAAACCTTGCGCTTTTTATCTTCCTTTCCCACAGCGACTTCGAACTTTTGGTGGTTCTGCGAGTATGTCACACAAATTATGCAAATGAGGTCGTTGAGCAAATTCAAATTGTTTTAAATGAAAACGTTCTTAATTGTTAGATTTCACCATTCTAAACCAAAAATACAGAAACGCACACACAAAGAAAACTTGTAAGCGGTTGAAATGGCAAAAATTGGCGAATTATTGAGTCCCGATCTTTGTATGCTTTGGGCAAAAATGTGGCGAATATTATGCAAATTGTGTTATCTGTCAAACCTAGTCCCGTTTTAAGAAATCATTCTAATTTTTTTTATCTAGCTGTTTTCTATTGAAAAAAAAAAGCAAAGAATGTTCTATTGAAAATGTGTAGGTGTTTTGGGTTTAATTCAGCTTTAACGGGATGCTTTGATGTACATTGAAATCGACAATTCGTGACCTTGTAATTCAATTGTGTTACATTCTGAAATTAAATTAAATAGATAATATATCATGCAAAATTGCGCATTTCGAAACAAGATGGTGATTCCAGAAGCATCTCAGGTTTCTTTAGCTTACCGCAATGCATTGACTCAATAGAAAGCCACCTCGCGTCAATCCATTTGTCGCGAGAGATCATAACGGAAGGAGAGCTTATCTTGGCTAGGGCTGGCCTTTTTTATTTGGATGAGTCCGTCGTCGAACAAATGTCGGTATGCGCCAAGCATAGGCACACCTATGGGAAGTTCTGGCGTCCAAGAACATCATGCCAGTATCCTGCGCACCAAGGACGGCCTGGTAGGAGCCAGAAGAGCCGATATTCAGTTAATATGGAGATGACTAAGTCTATTATTCAAATAATGTACGGTGTTCTTGTTCAAGTCGGTTCACTGAGGTGCGTACAAGTAATTACTTTCTTATTCCCCTTCTCTTACATAAGACAGGTTATAGAAAAAAATATTTTTTTCTTGTTGCTTAATTACAATTAATTAATACAAACATTAATACAAATACAATTGAATGATTGAAAAAACAACAAAAGGAAAATAAAGACAACCACAAAAAAAAAAAGCAATACTGCTAAATAAATTAAATTGGTGTCGTCCTTCCGAGAGCTCGGATACCGCCAGGAGATTCAGATCGTGAGATATGACCACTCCGAACCTCAATCGGGAAAGGACGGTGATAGGATCTTGTGTCCGATTAAAGCATCTATGAGAAGGTACTGTAATGAAGGTTACGATATCGTCTCTGCTCAAGATATGCATACCGCTTTGAAAGAAAGACCGGTCAAGGGGACGGCAGCGACAGTATGTATTGTCCAGGAGCAGTGCACAACGCTGGAGATAAGCAAGATTCCAAACTACAGCAACCTGTACAACTTCGAGTTTACCCAAGAAGGCATACGTGCATGGAAAGCCTTCAATGTCGGTCCCGGAAAGTTTATTCCATGGAATGACATTGTAATTTGTCCCCAGAGAAAAACAGATCTCATGGAGGAGATTCCTAGTCTGAAGTGTCAGCCGTCTCCTCGCTCTAACCCCCCCGTGGGCAGGCGAGAAGAACGTCTGAAGGCCGAGCGTTATAATGTCGTCCGGTGACGTCACGTACTCTTGCGGAAATGGTAGGTAGATTTTGATTGGTTTCCTATCTAATTGGTTCCCGATAATATAGATGACCATTTCTTATTGGTCACAAAAGGCAAAAGCTGTCAAAGTATGCCGGCGGGAGGTGTGAACGTGGTGCGAGGAAAAATGGTAATAAGCACGTACGCCGAACTCAGAAGTGATGTATCCGGTTTCCCGGTGTGTTAAAAATATTTTTTTCTTCGGTTTTCTCAAGCTTGATGTATATCACTAAAGGAATGGCATGTACATTTTCTCAAAGTCGAACTATTTCAAGGTCAAGGCAAGCCAAATAACTCTGTTAAGTCTTACCGCGGCCGTCCACTGTGTTTATCTGCAAGAGCATCTGATCTAGCGTTTGTCCGTCATCATGTGTAAGTCGTGTAATGTCTTCATAATTTCCCCTTCTTATTTCACTCCGCGTTCCATGGACCGATTCCTAAGCTTTATATCTCGTCGATTACGGGTGAAAGAACGATAATAAAACCATATCCAGGCATATCGCGTATGGGAATTTGTAACTGGCAAGCCGCGATATATGTATAATATACAAACGTGCTTTCAATGAAATTTTAAAATGCAACATTGTCATAAATTAGAGCGTGACGTCACCGGACGACATTATAACGCTCGGCCTTCAGACGTTCTTCTCGCCTGCCCACGGGGGGGTTAGAGCGAGGAGACGGCTGACACTTCAGACTAGGAGATTCCATTCTTCCCTACTATTGCTCGACAGTTTGCATCAAAAGAGCGAAACAAAGCAGATGCCAGTGAGGACAAGCTCTACGAATGTCCTGAAACAAGCTGCACTGAAGAGTTTCAAAGTCAGTCTGACCTAGACCTCCATATGAATATATTCGATCATCACACAATCCCGCAGCTGCCTGTGAAGGAGAGTCTCTATGATAAGCTGAAGAGAGATTGGGTTGATCACTTCCACACATTGACATTACAAGGTGAATGTTTGACTGGAACAGCAGCAGCGGAGACTGAATCCCCGACGACAAGCACCTCGCGATTACAGGTGGGATGGGCACTTCACAAGAAATGCGGAACTACGAGATTTTCTCAAAAGGTTCGGCAGTATCTCATACAGAAGTTTAATATCGGACAAGACACTGGTAGGAAAGAAGATCCAGCGCAGGTTGGTAAATATATGCGAACTGCTTCCACAATAGACGGAGAGAGAATGTTCGATAGAACGGAGTGGCTCTCTAAGTGTCAGATTCAAGGTTTCTTTTCGAGATTGTCCGCAAGCATCAAACAGGGGCACCAGACGCACAAAGAGCCTAAACAGAGTGGGAGTGAGGATACGGACACAGAAGAGGATGAAGATTTGGTAGAAGAGTACGCTTGTGATGTAGACGAGGAACGCTTGAGAGAGACAAGAATGGCGGTCCTGGAGAAAATAGGCCTAACCCATCCAATCATGTACGATATTTATGTACACAGTAAACATTATTTTACGATTTTATGTCTTGATCGATTTGTTTTGATCCCGCAACGCGCCTAATCTTCTAACTGAGCTCTGTTACCTCTGTATTACTTTATGGGATAGCTGTTATCACTCGGAGTAGGTACATGTATGGAACAACAAATTGATACATTGAGTTCTGCCGAGGGACTGGGAGCGATAATCAAGACCGCGCAGGGACTGGAACTGCGTATAAGAAGAAAGTGATGCCAGATTTGGAGTGCACCGTGAGTGTAATATGGTCGATTGAAGTATGTCTTCGTCTTCATACTTCTTTTAGAAATATTGCTGTAAACCCTCAAATTACCTGTCATTTTACACTTGACCGAGAACGATGTTTTTGACGAAATATCTCGCGGAGATGCCGGAGAATACTGAAAATAGCATTTCCGAGCCTCTAGATTTCAAAATTTTAGGGGGGAGCATGCTCCCATACCCCCCTAGAGGCTCGCGCCTCCGACGTTCGCAAGCAGGTTTATTAGGGAAAATTGTGGTCAGCCCCCCCTACAAAATATTTCCCGTACGCCGATGGGGAATCTACCAATTTTCAAGGTCAAGTTACTTGGAGAGATGTGTGAACATTTCGATCTCACATTCCGATCCAGAGACACCAAGCCAGTTCTTGTTTCAAAAATCAAGGAAATGATTTCGGCGTGTAGTTGTAATACCTGTAATACCTAAATGGCGATGACAGTCAACACTGCTACAGTTATACCTTTACAGGTAACTGCGCATGCTGCTGAAGATCTGACTTGGGGACGAGATAACGTAACAACGGTACCTGTAAACGTTTAAAGTAACTAGCAACGTATTTTCTGTGAAAACCACGCAAGCGCGAAGCGCGAAGCGCGCGGGCCATAAATCGAAGGGGAAAAAACGAGGATCCGTAACTTACAGTACGGAACGAGAAGACGAGGTTAGTAAGATATTTATTATATCTCTTCCTTTGGAAAAATGAAAACATTTCAAGTCAACCGCGAGGAAAGGGGTTTCATTTGACTGACACGCATCACAGGCAAAGGACGAGACGATTGTTCGAGTTCGACGAGTTGTAAACACGATTTGAATCCAAACTCAAACGTCTTCAAACAATTTCTACCTAGTTATTTTCTGTAAAAGCATGAAAACTAGGTACAGTTCGAGTTTACTTTTAAACTACTTCTTGAAGTTCGTTTAAACAGACAAGGACAATAAATTTGATTCACCGATTGTGAAGAAAGCACCGCAATCAACTTTGGCCACGCTCAAATTTAGGCCTTTTGCTGCTTTGACTGTTTTGCGCTCTAAAAAAATTATTTTAACATATTTCCAAAAACTAATGTCGTTGCATTTACTTAATACCCAAGGTAGTTTACTGGACAAAGTTTGAGGGGAAACTTTTTTCCGACCCGAAATGCAGTGGACCGCTTTTACAGAGACTGCCTCTTAATTCTGTAGTCGCGCACGATTTGCTAGTCGTAAAATTATAAAACCCTTGCTTCGTTCAGCTCTCCGTTCAACTTGTAAAATGAATATAATGTTCAGCTCCAAAATTATCTCGGATCTTCCCATTTTAAGCTAAACTATTTGCACAATTTTCCAGAAATTACGAAACTTTAGAAGACACAGAACGAAGATTCCCTCCGAAGAAAATTATGTCTTGCTCTCGGCTTTTCATTCAACTTGCCCACTGAACGCCAGACATTTTGCCGCGGTTTTCATACTGAAATATAGTTTCGCACTGAAATAATTATTTATCTTCACTGATATAACATCCTTTTCTCTTAATATTTAAGGGAATATGCCATGATAACTGATGGAAATGCCACTCACGTTTTCTATCACTCTGGTAGCATGTCGTTTGCTCCAAAAGTTCTCACGAATGTTCATTTTGGTGTGTCAAATAATATCACTGTTCAACTATTTACACGGAGGTCAGGCAGCCATATAAATATCAAGTTCGCCATTTTAAAGAAGGGCCTGGCGTCAGGTATGTTAGATACGATTGGGTCTAATGTAACAGGTGCTTCTACGGATGTTGTAGATGCATGCGCTGCTACCTCTTGTTGGTTTCGCGTTTTCAGTTATGATATAAGCGGTGTGGCTCCATTTGCTGCTGCTGTCACTACTACTACTAGTACTAGTACGACCACCACCACCACCACCACCACTACTACAACTGCTACTACTACTACTACTACTACTATTCAAAGTATACTGAATTAATAAACTTTTATTGATTTCTCGTTATTTAAATACAGCTAATTTTCCAACTTGTGTTTTATCTACCTAGCGATATTGGTTTCGGGGTGGAATATCACAATCTTAAACGATACCTACTACAAATTTACCATTCAATGGACGAAGCTCGATACAAGTTTTTACGTAATTGAAGTAAAAAGTATCAAAGGCACTTTATTGGGCGTGAAAACTGTTCCAGGAAACGCTACAACTACAAATATCAAAGGCATGTCACCTTCTACAAAGTATCGCGTTGTCGTTTATGGCGTTGATGGCATCGGACAACCCTACAAGAGCTTAGAAAGTGTTGTTACTACTAATAAAGGTATGATACAAACAAAATAATGTAAACATAATAATGCAGTGACTGCATTACAGTCGAACCTCCACTAACGGCCACCTCTCTACAACGGCCAGGATTTTTCGTCCCAACCGTACACCGATACATACACTTTACTCTAATTGAAACCTCCCTACAACGGCCAATGTGGCCGTTGTAGAGAGGTTCAACTTGACGCACACCTGACATCGAAATGAAACACAGTGTTTCACTTAAACAATGTATGAAACGAAGTCGAGCAAACTTCAATGTAAGTACAACAGGCATCCTAATTTAAAAAAATAATAATCTCACAGCTTAAGAGAGTATTTCTACAAAAATCAGACATAGTGCGACAAAGCTTAAAAAAATAGAATTCCCTTTTTTTTTGTTTACGGTTAGTCCATAGTAAGAATATAAACGCTATGTAGTTTTTTTTCTTGAAATATTTCTATATTTCCAAGAAAAAACGAATTTTTGATTTCGCCTCCGGACTCGAATCAGCGCGTCCAAACTGGGTTGAAAATTGACCATTTTCACTCGGCGCGCGTGTCGAAACTATCGAGCATATGAAAGATTTATTACTACCAACGTATTGCACGACTTTTCCTTGTTTAGAGAACACAATTTCAGAAGTATAGATTTTTTCTGATTATTGAACGGTACACAAAACCAGAGTATTCTCCAATGTTATGATCGTTAGTTGGTCAAAATAATTGCCATTTTAACCATGTGCCATATCTCGAAATACCATAAGATTAAGGATTTTAACTGTAGAAGGATATATCTTCCAATATATGTAAAGTTTAGTTTGGGCAAATGATTTCGCCACTTCTCAAAATAGTAGTCGGAAGACTACTAATACATTGAATATACAGTATAGGGAAACATTTCCTGTGTTGAACCGTTTTTAATTATGTGTACGTGGTACGGGACGGAACGCCATTGGAAAATTGTCAAGAAAAATAACATTCTGCAATAGTCAAGATATCATAACCGAGCAAAGGTGAGCATATTTATGTTGCTTAATACTGAGGCAATGCTTGTATTTCGAATTGAAGTAATTTTAATCACATATATACGGTAGTTTATGTTTTGTCACGCATTCGACAGCTGGCGTGATTTATTGTCTTCCGACTACTATTTTGAATAATTTTTTGAGAAACAAACTGGGCGCGCGGGGTGGTATCGGGTAATTTTTCACCAGGGCCGCAAGGTGGTATTGGGTAATTTTGGCACGAGATCAGCTCACTTTGGGACAAACAACCAAAGCTGTCGAAAGCTGTCGTTGTTCGCCGTTCGTCTGAAGAAAATTTCGTCCCAACCGTACACCGATACATACACTTTACTCTAATTGAAACCTCCCTACAACGGCCACCTATTTACAACGGCCAATTATTCCGGCCCCAAGGTGGCCCTTGTAGAGAGGTTCAACTGTATTGTGTTTACAGTGGCGAGGTGATATTAAATAAGTTTGTTTTTTCGGGTGTTTTGCAAGCTCAAGTCCGGACCTCTCGATTTTTAAACATTTTTACCTGACAAAATAAACGTTACTATGCACTTTTCAATTATCACTGTACTATCGAGGGTAGGTTGTTTGTTTATCTCGAATTGTATCCGAACACGTCGCCGTCATTTGGGTTGTTATGATACGCTTCTATCCACTAACGGCTGCTGCATTTCTTTCCGCGGTTCAGCCAATCACAGTTTTGCTCCCATATCCAGGGAGCCAGTCACGTAAAAATTCGCCCACTACGCTAATCAAAGGCTGTGTCTTATCGTGACCATAGCATCGGAAACGGCAAAACGCACGTCGCCTTTTCAATGACGCACACCTGACATCAAATGAAACACAGTGTTTCACTTAAACAATGCATGAAACAAGGTCGAGCAAACTTTATTATAAGTACAACAGGCATCCTAGTTAAAAAAAATAAAAATTATCTCGCAGCTTAAGAGCCTCCACAGACCTGAGAGATAGTTTTCGATCATAAAAAGTTGCCAAGGGGCCTTTGTTATCGATAACTCCCTTCACACAATGGCATTTTTGTTATCGACAACTTTTTTTATGATCGACAACTAAATAGTTATCAACAGCTATCTCTCTAGTCTTTGGAGGCCCTAGGCCTTTTTTAAGATATGTGCCAAACAAAAGGAACGTGATTTGATTTGTTTAAATTCAATTTCATAAAAGCAGCCGTTAACGGGGAGAAGCGTGACAATCCAACCAACGGCTGCGAAGGAAACTATACGATGACTGACATCGAGTTCGTTATATGATGTTTGTAATATTTTGCGTAGCTTACCGTACACTCAAGGGATTTGTATTCATCACTATAATTATTGTATTTGTTTTATTCATTGATTCAGCTGTTTGTGGAGTTCGGCCAGGTGCCACTCGCATCGTTGGTGGCACAGTTGCAGCAGTCAACAGCTGGCCATGGCAGGCGATGTTGATAGACAGTAGTGGACGACAATTTTGTGGCGGTTCATTAGTGGATCCATATTGGGTATTGACAGCAGCTCATTGTTTATATGGGAGGACGTCATCTAGTGTCACAATAAGGTAGACAATTATTTCACAGCTTCACTGCTCGCCGCTCGATTTTTCTCGTAATTCGCTTTCTTCTCGCACCGTGAAAACAACAACAACAACAACAAAAACAAAAAAGAAAAACTGCAGGCATGGGGCTCGCAGCCAAGAGAAAACAGCCTGACTAGGAGAAGGCAACATTTGATTACAAACCCTGGTGAATAGACTATAGTCAGGCGAACTTTTCATGGCAATAAACTTTCATTGACACTGTATGTGTAGCGTGACGTTTTCCTTGGATGTAAACCATCTAAGGGAAGGAAAACCAAGATAGAAAGCCAACTGGTCCCCCCGGTTTGGCCTTAAACTTATGGCTAATAACGCACTCGATACATTAAAACTTACTTTACGGAAACCGAAAACATTCTGGCCTTATGCACCTATTGGCGCAAAAAGAAATGATGATGATGATGATGGTGACTAAATTAATTAAATTAATTATACTTTTATGTATTTATTTTGTACTTTTTAAGGGTGGGAGCCCACTACCGATCAAATGACAGTGTTGGAACAGAACAAGACATCAATGTTGCAAAACTCATTATGCACATGCGTTATAACAATCCTATCAGACACAGCAATGATATCGCACTAATTAATCTTGCGAGTCCTGCTGATCTTGGAGTAGGAGTTGGGCTTGTTTGTATGCCCGATACCAGCCATCATCTTCCCTTTGACAACTTGAACAAACAATGCTGGATAACAGGCTGGGGAACTTTATATTCTGGAGGCTATCAACCAACTACACTCATGCAAGCGTCTGTGCCACTGGTGTCAAAACAACGTTGCACTAGTGCTTATCCCGGTGAAATCGACGATTCGATGCTGTGTGCAGGTTTAGATGCAGGTGGAGTCGATTCTTGTCAGGGTGATAGTGGTGGACCACTGGTGTGCGAGGCTAATGGTACATGGTATCTTGAGGGAGTCACCAGCTGGGGTCTAGGATGTGCCCAAGCTGGAAAGTACGGTGTGTACTCCAAAGTTCGGAACTTTAAATCGTGGCTATCGCAAAATATATATTCTGCAATAGGTGAGCATAATCGTTTTCTAATTATAATATTTTTCTTATTCTTTTCTGGAACAAGGTAGAATGTTTAAAGGGTAACATGGACTTGGTTATATTATCGTCGAAAAGAAAAATGGCATGCCTTGCACATGCGCACTTGACGTCATTTCGTCGACGTCGACTCATTTCGTCGTTATGACGTTATCAGTTAGCCTTAATGCAGGCGGTTTGTGGGTTTGCGATAGTTAATCTCCTTCGAGCAAAACGTAGAGGCGAGTGAAAGGGGGCGGGGAAGGGGGCGGGGTTGGGTTGGGGTGTGGAGGGCCGGGTTATTCGACCCCCATCCCCCTCCCCCGCCTGACTCCCTCTCTCTTCGCCGTTTTTTGCACTCGCCCCAAGCCTCCAATGTTTTCCTAATGCAAGATGGCGGCTTATAAACACTCGATGGAATATTCAGCGCTCGCTCTCCCAAAATACGCCTGTTTTGCAGACTATTTAACAATTATTCACCGAAGGCGAAGTGAATATTGGTGAATATTTACCGAGACGAAGTCGAGGTAAATATTCACCAATATTCACTGAGCCTGAGGCGAATAATTGTTTAAGTCTAATTTACTAAGGTGAATATAAAGAACTACAAATTACGAGCTAAAACATGAAAAACAACACACGCAAGTGCTCGCCATATTACCGTAGTTACATATTACCGTAGTTTACATATCAAATCAAGCAGTAAAATAACTGAAAATACACAAAAGAACACTACGAAAAGACATTCATCGGGTACCTTTGTTTAATCGTTGCTGATTTCATGAGCAGAAGTAGTTATCTTCCTGAAATAAGTAGCTTTAGGTCTGAAGAGATGCAAATTTCAGTCACTCCATCCGACACAAACACCGTGGACCACTCTTGTTCGCCACGCAACAACCTTTGTTTTTGACGAGTTTTAAATGCGTTAAAATCATTTCTTGAAAAGGTTTTCCGTCCAAACGTCTTGGTAATCATTTACCTAAATTCCCAATGCTTTGAATATCCTGAACTTGGAGTGATGTCTTTAGAATAAACGAAAATTTCGTTCAAAACGAATCGCCATCTTTACTTGCCAGCACAACAAATGTGGCTCAGCTTAGCAACCACGCCTTGAAATACTATATTCACCGCCTCGCGCGGTAAATATAGCGTCAGATGCCGAATTTTTCGACCAATCTGCTAGTCGGATTATTTATATTCGCCTCAGTAAATTAGACTAACAAACATTATAATATACTCACCACAGGATATCATAATTTTAGACAATCTGATTGGTTCCCTACTCAAGGCATATGAGGCAATGTACCATTACTACCTTATTTGGGGAGCCCGCTAATTACGATAAATATCCCATTTTTCCTCTGTTTTTTTCCTTCCGTTCTTTCCCCAGTAATTTTTAATTGCAATATCCTGTGGTGAGTATATTATAAAACTCAATCTCGTCGTACATGAACTCGAAGCCAACTCGGCTACGCCTCGTTGGCTATGAGTTAATGTAGGACTCGATTTCGTGGAATAATTGTTAAATAGCAATGCAAATACGGGTAACTTTTACGGGACTAAAGCCAGAAAAAAACCGCTATGATATATACGGTTTGGATGAGCTCTGTAATTTAATAGTTAAAATGTATCGTGTAGCGTACCTTAAACAAACATAACGAGCGAACATACTGTTTTTAACAAGCAATCATAAGGTTTGGTTTTCGAAACATTAGTAAGAATCTCAAGGAGTGGGCGAGGAGTTGAACGGATAATAAATCCAGCTAGTGGCAGTACATTTCGTTCAGCTTGTACCGAGCTCTGATTAGGTCTTGGAATTATTTTCGTTCAATTTGATTGCATCGCTTTTGTTTTGTGAGCAGTCGTTTAAAAGCCACGTACCCGTTGTTACGTAGTAGCGCCAAGAAGGAGGTTTATCTCCTTTGGACGCAAAAGTGATAGATAGAGGGAGAGATAGAGGGAGAGAGAGAGGGAGATAGATAGACACGTTAGTAAGGAACTAGCTTTTCAGTCTGGGCCTTTTTATTTCCACTTTAGTAACTGCTCCAGCAAGTACCTCGTGTGACTTTGACTATGGATTGTGTCCTGGCTGGCGACAGTCTTACTCAGATGACTTTGACTGGACACGCCATAAAGGATCAACACCATCTTCCAATACTGGTCCTGATTACGATCACACCAGTGGATCAGGTCAGAATAAAGAGCTAACTTGCATGATAATTTTTTTCCCAACGGAGAAAAAAATCATTGTCTGCAAACACCAACATGACCGCCACAATGTCGTGTAAAAACGATATAAAATGAGTTAAAAACGTTTCGGTTGTTATACAGTTTTGACGAGCATTGTGGTCGAATTTTTTATTTGATTTTAGTTTGTCTTAAAGAAGACTAGAATGTTTAATGTTCCTAATTTGAATGACAGATAAGCAGGGACGGTACCTCCTAATACCAATGTATTTTTTGCGCGGTTTATGACCAAACATATTATATTATTGAATTAGCTGTCAAGCTTCAGTAAAGTTGACCTCAGAGCTGGCTATCATCTCACAACTTTCATCACTTACTTTAGCACATTACCGGAGAAGGAGTAGGTCGAGCTCTCGCTCGCTGGTGCTCAGCGCGTCTCGATCCGCGTGCTTCCCACTCGCCGGTTTTTCATTTTTAAGTCTAATGCTCGACTGACAGCCACCGTTTCGCGTCGCTCTACATTGCTCCAGTGCCTGCTACACAGGGTAGAGTGGCTCTTTTGGAGAGAGGCTCTGTGACACGAAAATTGCTGAAAGCCCCCTTTGATTCGTGATCATGTTGATGGAAATTGTATTGAAGCTGCGCTTACTATTTGGTTTGCCTTGTACCGATAAAATCACATCGTCGAATGTCAAGTATAACTTGTTCGCTGCAGAGGTAGTTTAGTTTATAAGGATATTGAGTTTTACTTGAAGTGAGACAGTATAGTTTCCATTTTAAAGCATAAACGTCTGAACTACTCGCGAATAAATATTTCCGCTTGATGGAAGGTAAGTAATCATCCTACCTGAAAAATAAACAAATAAATAAAATTTATGTGAACCAGTGCGGATAATTTAAATCCTGAGTTAGAAATGAAATACTTTGAAGACCTATCTTTAAAAAGTTTCCATAAGGTAAGAACCCTGACCAAGGAAGTAGAGTTCCAATGTCAAAGACGCGTGAGTGAGTTTAAACCCGTGAACTACTCTTGCTAGACATACAATTTAAACATACTTTTCGCAGTTTATTCAATCATGCATGCGCAGAGAAGTAGCCATAACTCAAATGACCTTTGACCGTTATTCTGATTAGTTTCACTGGTAGTTCTCAACAAAGAAAGCAAACAATCTTAAAACAACCGGTTTTATTTCCTTTGAAAATTCTTGTTATCCCTTATTAGACATGGCTCGATGTAGGGAGGAGGCTAAAGGGAGGAAAGACGATTCGACAGTATTTATTTATTTCTTGTCAACGAAAATTATATTTTGGAACTTTTACCAGTTCATTTTATTTCTCTCATGACAGGGTACTATATGTACATCGAGGCGACTAACCCAGCCACTGGTAATAACGCAAAGCTCGTGCTCTCTGTATCTGGCAATAGAGAGCTGTCTTGTCTCACGTTTTATTATCACATGTATGGATACACTATGGGAACTCTCAATGTTTTCAGCGGAAATGCGGTAGTATTCAACACGTCAGGAAACCATGGTAACTACTGGATAATGGTGAAAAGAACCATCTTTTTGGATAAAACTGTGAGTTTTAATCAGTATCAAGCATTATTTGTTTATAGAATTAAAACCGCCAGGTAAAACGTCATGTAAAACATCTTACTGCGGCGTCAAATCATTTTACAGCTCCCATCGTCGTCACGTGGGATACGCGGTGGCCTAATACTCCGGAACGATCGGTCCGATATACTTGTATTTTTTCGATTTGTTCAAATCAAATTTGGATATTTTGTGACAGTTCTGACAAATCTTGGAATCCGGGTATCAGAAAATTGTCACGGCACGTGGCAAAAATGCTTGGGGATTAAATGCGATGGCATGGCTCAGCTTACCATTTCAGTGGAGTAGCGATACTTCTTCCGCTGTGGAAACCGGAAATAAGCCACTAGACTTTAGACTAGACTAGACTTTAGACTAGGCGAGATTTGTTTGCTGAACTGACCAACTCTTCTCAAAAGTTGATAGACAACAATATTGCCCAGCTTGGCCTCAAAATAACAGTATAACATAAATAATTTAAGGTCTCCAACCGCTGCTTATGACTTTCCTCCCCGTCTGACACCTGGCGCTTCATTTTATTTCCTGCGTTTATTGCATTTTGCTGAGCCTAAATATATGTTAGCAAGTTTGATATCTCATTTACTCTTTAGGTTACATTTGAAGGAACAGTAGGATCGTCTTATACGGGTGACTTGGCCATCGATGACGTCTCGATTAGCAGTGGAAGCTGCTATGGTCCGACTACATATCCAACGATTCCCCCATCTACCCGCTCACCAGGTGTATCACCATCGTTACCTCCATATACCTTACCAGGTGCATCACCATCGTTGCCTCCATATACCTTACCAGGTAATTTGAAAATTATCCATTCATAAAGTAATAAAAATAGTTGATATGCTCGATAGGCGAGTAGAGTAAAAATGGTCGATTTTCAGCCAAGTTTTCCCAGTTTGGACTCGCTGGATCGAGTCTGGAGGTGAAATCAGAAATGTCACTGTTTTTTTTATCGGAAACTGAAAACTAGTTCAAGAAAAAACTACAAAGCGTTTGTATCCTGACTAAGGACTACATGTATGCAGAAGGACAGCGATTTCTATTTTTTTTTTCAAGCTTTGCTGCACTACATGTTCGATTTTTTGTAGAAATACGCATTTAAATGTTTTTATTATTATTTTCTGATTAACAAGAATACTCTAGTACCACCAAACCAAGTTCTTCCAAACCAAGTACTTCCAAATCCACCATTACTCCAAAAGAACCATCAACAGAGGAAATACAAGAATCAGTCATGATGGAAATTCGAGACCTGGATATGAAAAAGGTATTTTTTCAACTAATATTTAACAATTAGTCAATTAGTCGTCTGAGCTTGTGGTCAATAATTGTTTTAGTATAATTTCCAGAGGTGAATATCAAGAACTACAATTTAACGAACTAAAACATGGAAAGAACATATTTTGGAAGTGCTCGCCAATATACATGCAGACCACAGTTACATTATTTCCAAATTAATAATATACATACGACAATTTATGTATTCTGATTGGCTGAGAGCATGCCAATTTCTCGCAAATTAGTGCAGAAAGTTGAAATCAGTGCAAATAGTTGAAATTGACTGCAGAAAGTTGAAATTAAAAATGATTGACAGTTAAGGCAGTCTGATTCGGCCAAACAAAATGACTGACCAAAGTGTGACAAGTTTCCAACTATAAAGCACAATTGAAATGCAAAGACGTGAAAACAATGTAGAGCACAGTAGCAAGTAAAGACATTATTTTGTTTGTGCAAATTTTGAGCTAATGAGCACTCGTAATTTTTTAAAATACCGCAAATTGCACTCGCCCTAGGGGTTCGTGCAATTTAATTAGTCTTCGAAAAACTTACTCATGCTCATTTATTCCAAATTGCAATCGAAATCATGTGATTTACATATACCAATTACAGTGTTAATTTAGAAAAAAGCACAAAAGAAACATTACAAAACCGTAATTAATCAGGTACTTTTGTTTGATCGTTGGTGACTTCGTGAGCGATTGTAGTTATCGTCTGGAAATGAGTAGCGCGGTCTGAAGAGAAGTAATTTTGTTCATTCGATCTCACACAGTTTCTCGTGGTTAGCGATGTTTAAATGCCTTGGAAACAATTTCAAAGTCCTTGGAAGTCATTTTCATTTTCCTGAATTCCGAATGCGTTGAATATCTCAGACTGGATTTATGTTTTGTTACAATGAACGAAAATTTCAATGAAAAACCAGCCGCCATGTTTACTTGCGGCATAAAAAAAAATGGCTTAGCTTAGTAACCCCGCCTGGTTCTATAGTCATCTCTCGCGAGGTGATTATAGCATCATAAGCCGAGTTTCTCGGCCAATCAAATTTTCGGATTGTTATATTCACCTCCGAAAATTATACTATTCTAACGTTTCTCAATATTATTATTTCGCATGAACATCAATTCACCAATGCATGGTTATAACCCACGAACACGGATAAGTTGTCCTTACTTTTAATGACTCAGGACTTTTTGAATATCTTTGTATTGTCAAATGAAGATAAATCCTATAAAGAAGTTTGGATTTGTTTTAGTCCATTTAACTGTTACAAATTAACTGATTCAAATTGCTGATTTCAAATTTATCGTACTTAAAGAGCATTGAAGCAATCATGGCTACACCTTACAAATTTTCCTAAAAATGATCTGGGAACATCTCGGTGTGTCAATTTTTTGATCACGCGACTTGATGTCTCCACGGCAACCGAGTTTTGACAGGCCGTTGTACCAATTTTTTTGTTCAGCTTAATTGTCATTTTTCGCGAGATTTCCGCTTTTAACGAAGAGTTTCTTCCAAAATATTTGCAATGTTTGCATCCTTATATTATCAAATCAAATTTGGTGATTTTCTGACATTTCTGAGCAATTCAAAAATCCAAGAAGGCGGATCCAATCTGGCGGACATTTTTAAAGTATGACGTTATTTTAGCGTGATATGATATCATGATTGATTCGTGATTGTCACTAAAATAAACATATTTGAATGCTTTATACACCACATAAGTTTCATTTTTATAGCAAAAATACTTTTCGAGATACAGATCGTTTTACTCAAATGTGTTGGGTTTTTTAGCTTCATGAAATGTTTGCTTTTTATGATGAAATCCTTCCAAAATATTTGCCGTTTTAGCATCTTTATATTTTTATTGATTTTTTTCAAATCAAATGTGGAGATTTTCTGACATTTCTGAACGATTTAGATCCAAGATTTAGGATCCAAGATGGCGGATTTATTTAAATGTATGACGTCATTACGGCGTGTATGACGTCATAATTGAGACGTGACTGCCACTAAAATAAAGATTTTAGGATGCTTTACACACCAAATAAGTTTCATTTTCATAGCGTCAATACTTTTCGAGTTATATAGGAGGGGCACTTTCTGCCTGCCCCCCCCCCCCTCCCCCCCAGGCTCACGAACGAAAAAAACGCCCAGGCACAATAGGGTTAAAGTCCGATAATTGCCCTGTTTCACGTTAAAGCAATGTTAATTGTTTTTTACTGTTTTATGTTAGTTTGATGCATATTTATTTATTATCTAGTTATCACTTTTGAACTTGCGATGACTTCGTTTCTTCCCTGGAAATTGTATTATTTCTTCCAATAATGATGAGTTTAATTTATTCTTCTTGGTTAGTTATATGTTTTTTTTTTATTTGCATGTGTTTGTATTAGTGGGATATCGAAATGAAATATGACTTCAAAAGAGAAGTTGCAAGAGTGGCTACAGAGTACTGTGCAGCTGACGGATCTCGGTGTCAATTAACTGAGACAAGGTAGAGGCACAAAAAAACAACAACAATAATGATGCATAAATGCTAAGGCAACAAACAACATAAAGCGTGGGGTCAATATGGCGGGATATTGACCACGTTTTTTTGCGTGTTTATGGACCTCGACTTCGTCTCGGTCCGTGAACACGCCAGAAAAGAACGAGGCCAATATCCCGCCATCTTGACCGAACAAGCTTAAAGGACGCCAGAAGGACGCCAAAGACAGTTCAATTCAATGATTTGTTGATTATCTTCAAGACATTCCATTTCTTTGTTTTTGGAACCCTTCTATAGAAAGAGACTTGCAAATATTTGGGTTGACTCGGAAAGTATTTTTCTTCCTGAAAATTACGAACCTAAATATGTTTTAACCGGCATCAGTAAACGTTTTCTTGCGTGAACACAGCGTTCCATCAAGATGGCTCCATTTTGAGCGCGCGGGTAGCCAATCAGAGTATAGGATTCGCGTCATCTTGCCCGGTCATAAAGCCGGCCGAATGACTTTTCGAATATTTCAGGTTTACATGCATGAACATATATTAAATATAAAGGATCATGATTCACCATAAGTCTCACTCTGAGTAAACATAATATTATCGTTGTGTGCTCAACTTATCCCTTGCGACAGAAAAGCCTGAGATGCACGACAGCGAACCGTGCAGTGTTTCTGATTAACTATGGAAATCCACCATTAGTGGTATCCACCACCTATGCTGATTCCTCGTTTGTATTGAATATTCTACGTACGTTCTACTCTTTACTTTGTCATTACGCGTGCCGTAATTAATAACAACCTTGGAGCCCAGCGGCAGTAAATTCTGGGCGAGAAGAGGTTAACCAAGCGAAATCGGCGCGACGACAGTACGTTAGTCACGTGGTTCCGGTTTACTTCGCCTCCATTAACTGTCTCTTGGTCTTCTGGTGTGGATTAATAACTGTCTTGCGCACTTTTTATTTTTGAAACCAGCGAAACTTACTTACATGTCAATATTTTCTTCTAATCTGTTATTTTCTGTCCTGTTTAGTTCCCGTCGGAGGCGGTCGTCTGATAACATGGTATTTTCAGCCGATATGGTTCACATTCTTCTTGGTTATCCAATGCAGTCACCTGAGGATCCTCTAATGACATTGTTAGCTTTCTATTTACAACTTCCCCAAGGGTTCTCGGACAATGTCATTACCAAAGACATCCTGCAAGCCATCGTGAAGAGTGACATGTCGAGCATCGAAGGATCGATGGGTAGTACCATCTCAAGTGTCCAGCCTTTAGCTTCCACCGCAGATACTAAAGAAGATGAAGAAAATGCCGAGGAATCAAAGCCAACCAATGTTGTTATAGGCGCTTCTGTGGGTGGTGTTTTATTGTTCGTTGTTATCGTCGCTCTTGGATTGAGGTAAGAGAAACTGAACGTAAAGGGCATCAGAGAGCTGATTTGTGTTATTGCGTGGAAGTTTAAGTTTTCTACGCTAACGTTTCTCTGTACCCAAGTAATGGGCTGCTACGCTCTGTGTTTCACCAAAATGGAGCGCGTACAACTTATTTTGCCAAGGTGTCCAATAACAAAATTCGGGTCCCATGCATTTTTTTCTCGAATTATGCAAATCGGGAAACCTGCTGCGCGGTCACCGATTATGTTAATAACTGCGAATTGGACTCCCCTCATTCTATTATACGAATGTTTGCGCTTGATTCTCGCGAACTTTTTTATAATAAAAATATAATTTTCAATACAAGCGTATATTAATATACTTAATTGTTTCTCTAAGGTTTCTCCTTAAGGGACGAGTACACAGCAAAGAGAAAGTCGAGGAAGATGTCGTTGAAGGCAATGATGGTGTCTGTAGAGGCAGCGCTATGAACAAGTTGAACAATAATGCCATTGCTTATGACAACAATGCTTACATTACTGTAGAGCAAGCCATTGAATTGAAGTGTACTAATCATACTCGTTCAACCAAAAATGTTCCTGTCAAAACAAGCGGAAAGCACCATCCCTGGACAAGTAATGGTCTCTATGTACCTACCAACCATTCATCAGTTAACGAAGGATTCCAAGAATCAAAAGAACGTGCAAACGATTCAACTGACGGTGTTGTCCTTAGTTTCCAAAACGTCCCAGCAGAGATGAAAGAATGAATTCTGGCTTCCAACTCATCAAATCACATCAACAGTGATGGTCCAAAGGAAAAGAACAAGAGAAACAACGAGGCAGATATCGACAAACATGAGACTTGTTTTTAACCTGCAAATCGAACTTTTTTTGTCTCTAGTTTCAATGATAAGAATGGCATAATCAGTTTATGTGTTTTTCTTGCATGCTTCGTTCTATAGCACCAGTTTTATTAGTTATTTTTGTATTTTTGTATTTTATTTGTGCTTTTTGATAAATGGCTTTTTATTCTGTGTCTATATAGTTTGAAAATGTACTTTAAATGGTACCTGCAAACAGTCAATAACCAAAAACGTAATAATGAAAGTATATTTACGAGGCTAACAATGTAAGGTAAAATATTATATCACCTATTAAAGGAATTATTATACATTCAACTCACTATCTCTTTTCTGATTGGCCGAAAGCGTACAGTGAATTTTCGAAATCAGCGCCTTTGAAAGCATCTACCTCATCTACCTGCAGATTATACAATAATCATGTCAAGTTCGCGAGAGGATCAAGGGTAATACAGGGTAATCATGTCAAGTTCGCGAGAGGATCACGGGTAATCACAGGGTAATCATGTCAAGTTCGTGCGCTTTGCGTTGCTTGCCGCTAAGTAAACAACATCGGTGACAGAACCATTATTTTTTTCGTTGAATGTATAATAAAACAATTATTAGATTCGGTTTTTGTGATATCCAGAATAATCAAGGTCGAGGTAAGAGTTATCAGCCTCAGCCTTCGGCTTCGGCTGATAACTCTTACCTCGACCTTGATTATTATATAATTGTTAAATATATGTGAGGTACTAATGGGTGTAAACTAAAAACCACCAGCAATTTTATCAGCGAGAGGACTCTAATTACTACTCCACTAAGAAACGGCGAGGCTATAGAAAACAACAACGTGCCAAGGGTTAATCAGTGCCAATTCAGCCGGTAAAAAGTACTAGTTTTAATTATAATGTTGGATATTTATGGATGGAAATGAATCCGAGTCACTTAAAGCGATTCTGGTACCCTTTAGGGGTTTCTTTCTAAATTTCCAATTATTACTATATCCCCGTCACTTTTATATTGGAGTCTCCCTCCTCCGGGAGGTCCCATCCCACATCTCATGCAATATATACCCCGTATATTGACAACCGTTTTTCCGGAGCCGCAGATTGGTACACTGATTGCATGCAGTTACCAAGTTACAACTGTAGATGTTGCACTATATGGAAATCGTCTGAAACCAGGTTTTAATGTCTTACAGTATCTTATGTGGAGTAGTATTATTGAAAATATTCCGTGTTTAATTTGTTGTTTTGGCTAGTACTATATCCTCAAAGCTGCCAAATGACTTATAATGTAAAGTGTTTTAACACACTCTAGCTATGATGCTAATGCCGATTCTATTATAGTCTACAAATCACTAAATGGTCGTGCTCCTGACTACCTCAGCGCAAACTGTATTGACCGCAATAGTACTGATTATTATCTGAGAGAAACTTGCTATTCCATTGCTCCATATCAATTTTATGAAACATAGTCTCACCTATAACGGAGCGATACTCTGGAATAGAGTACCGGCGGAACTACGGCAGGCAAGCACCCTCGACATTTTTCGGTCTGGCTGCAGCAGCTTCCTTTCTACAAATTAAGTTGAATTAAAATAGGAATTAGATATTTGAATGATTTTATTATTTGTAGAGTATTATACATTTTATGTAGTTCGCAGTTTATGTAATTTTTAAAAGTATTACCAAAAGGTCTGGACAGTAACAAACAGGCATTTTTTTTTTAAATACAACACGACGACTTTAAATTTCACAAACATGTTTCAGCAGAAACTTCTGCTTTCTTCAGTGCAAATGATGTTAACATTTGCACTTCTGCGGAGGAGAGTGTACCTTGTGTTGTAACATGATAACTGTTTACATATATATTCCTATTAAATCTTATAAACATTATATATTTGTCACTGGTTTCTATTTTTGTTTTTATTTTTTAGTCTGCAGAATTTCTGCGGCACTGGACAGGGCAAGTGGGTGCAGAATTTCTGCGGCACTGCAATTTCTGCGGCACTGGTCTGGGCAAGTGAGTGCACAAGTTCTGCGGCACTGCACTGGACAAGTGGGTGCATCATTTTTTGCAACAGCCGATTCAAAGGAAACAGAAGCAGTGTCGTAATACTGTCGAGTAATAGCAAAATAGTAAAGATTACTTGATGTATGATTGGTATTGAGCGATTTTAAGCGATTTATAAAAACTGTCCTCAAAAAGTAATTAGTTCATGGCTTTTGCATCAGCTGCCGTCAACTAAAGTAGATTTATGGCTAAAATAGCTATTTTGGAAAAACACAAAATGTTTTGGAAAGCGGTTAATTTGTTTGTTACTACGACATGTCGTAGGATTTTAAAACATGTTTCAAAATCCTACGACATTTTAAGTGTCGTACCCGATAATCGTAAGCGAGTTATTGTAGGTTTGATTTACAATTCGTGCCGTAGTCGTAAGCTTGTCGTAAGCATGTCGCATGCGACAAATTCGTACCGTCAAAATCGGCCTTTAAAGATTTGGCAAATGAAATATTTGAATTTGCTCTGAACTTATCTAAAGTTGTGAAGAGAGTGTTTTCCACTAATCCCCCATTATACTGAGCTTCTTTAGATAGGAGTAGTGGAACGAAGGATAGGGGAAAAAAGCCTGTTTTGCAACTTCTCTTCCATTCATTTGTTGCGGTTATCTTGACCAGGCCGGTTAAAATTTATTTAGAGTTCCGGTCTTGTACTGAACGTCCAAGCACCGTTTTAGCGTATCGCAGAGCTGCAAAGTACTGTAATTGGAATCGGTACTCACGATAACAAAATGATTCGATCGAAGCAACATTTTGCGTTGCTGTTTTTCATCAAAGCTAAGCCAAAACTTTATTTTAGTTCAAAACGTGACATTACCAATATTCGTACGCTAGAGCTGTTTTCAATTGACTGTCGAAAGTAATCGCTGAATTGCTTTGGTTTTGCTTTACTACGCTCTGTGATTGGTTTAAAAAACTCGCGCCACATTCTCGACCAATCAGATGCAAAACCAAAACCAATCGCGACTTGGTCACACGCGTTTTCCCGCGCTTGGCGCCGGTGGCGTGTATTTGCTTTGAGTTCTCATTGGTTCATTGTGTTGTTTTTGTTTGTTATGATTGGTCATTGTAAATACTTTGGTTTTGGTTTCACGACACTCAATTGAAAACCGCTCTATACATGTGAGGTTCCGTTCCTCGTGGTGTGTCTACGCCGCTCGTCATGTTAGACACAGCAATATCTTCATTCGCGGAAATGCGTGAACTGAAACAGTGACTTAAGCATCAGAGACAGTTCAATCCCGATAAATCGAACCTTCAAATTAAATTGAAACACTTTCGAGTTATTGGGAGTTGAAATTAACACCTTTGGAGGTAATAGCTTCACTCTTACTGGCATTTGTGATTTACTTCGAGTTAGTTATCGGGAATAAACTGTATAGGATTCTAGTCTGTAATAATCATGACATGTACAGTAATACGAAAATACACTGATACACAGCACATATGCATCTAGTTCGCTTGCCATTGCTCTCTTTCAATTGGGAGCCATTCGAAACTAATTCCGCACATCGAGGATATTTATAACTGCGAGCATTTATCATGACATTGATTTTTTTCCAGTAGCAAAATCGATGCACATGTACGGTGCGCTTTCTGTTAGCGAGCAAATCTAATGGGTGAGTTTAATACCCGGGGGGGTGCTCCCCAAAATTTTTGGTTGGCGTTTGCGGCCCGCTTCTTGAAACCCCTACTCTATTTCAGACCAAAATATGTGATTTTTTATACCCTGTTTCAGACCTGACCCAAAAATCGATACCCTATTTCAGACCTATAAAATTAGAAAATTAGTACACGTGTCTAATACATGACTTCAGCTACTCAGGAATGGGTTCCATTTGCGCAAACATGCATTTGAAAAGGGCTTCAAATTCCCCGATGTTAATGGGGAAAAAAAACAGTTTCGTCTAGAACCCAAACCAAATTCCAGACCAGAGTGCGCAAAACATACCCTATTTCAGACCAAAATGGTCAAAATATATACCCTATTTCAGGACCAAAACGGCCTCAGTCGTCTTCGTGTTTTTGCTTGACAATTGTTATCCATTTTATTTACATTCCTTTATTTTAACTCACAGTTTACGTCTTATACATACATTATAGTTATTGTATTACAAGATAAATATTTGATAATAACGTATGGTTTACCACTCCTATGGTTTATAATCGAAAACTACAGCTCAGTGTAAGGAATACAGCTATCGTTAAACGAGGGTGAAGTTTAATGAAGTTTGTTAACTTAGTCGAGGAGACAATTTATGTAGTTATTTCTCGTTTATAAATTTGCGTTTTTTGTGACGCCCATTTAAGTTTTTGATGGGGTGGTTTCAGGCAAAGCTCTGTATCTAGCACGCTGGCAAACGACGTTCAGTGGAATCACGTAACTCCTACCAACAATGGGCCACCAAAATATGGTAATATTATTGGGGTCAGGTCTTAATAAAGTGACTGACTTAATTAAAGAAAGTGGTTCTATAAACGTCACGCTACAAAAGTATACACAGCTGTGAAAGATTGGCGTCAGAATTGTTTCCATATAAAAAAGCTAGCTAATTGCATTCCCAAATGGAACAACTGGTCTTTATTGTGCTCATTGGGGTGGAACAGTAGGTTTCGATCCGTTGCCCAAAATAAGGCCCTCCTGTTCCATCCCAATGATTTTTTTGAGTCATCGGAATCACTGACGTTATTCAGTGATTATGTCGTCCTTGCTAACGAAAAATCACCTTTGAATAAAATAAATTGTTAGTTACCTGTATTGATTATGCCAATAGCTTTACATCATCTAGATATGGGTATAGTTCGTAACTTAATTAATATAATTCATGGTCCAATTATATTTAATTGCTATTTTAAATTGTTACGTTACGCTATCCACCTGGAATGTGCAAAATGACTGAACCGGAATTATTTGGAATTGACAAAGGATAATATTTCACACAATTCACATCCCCCCCCACCCCCCCCTCCCTCTCTGCCGAGAGGGCAATATATCCTTTATTCCCTTTTATATCCTGTAGGTCGTCTGATCGATGCCCCTGTTACACATATGTTTAGTTTGTCATTCACTTCTTCGTGGAAATTTATCAGTAGAAACTTCTGTGGCACGCAGATAATGATTTGTAAAGTACACTTCTACGCCAGCTTCCATCATCATCATTAATTTAACTACTAATCTAAGCTTATTATGAACCAAAGAACAGTAGAGTAACAAAGTATCAACAATTTTGTTTTCTTTCGACGACCACTAATTTTTTTTTGCGGCTTGCGTTGTCAATGGCTTGTGTCATTTCCTCGCATTCAAGAACGCTCATAAAACGTACTTTTTTGAGAAGACAAAACAGGAAGACTGATGTACCGGCATCAGATTGTAAACTCAGGATCTCCTGCTACTACTATAAACTACTGCTAACTTACAACTTGAATGCGCATAGTTGATAGTTAAATACTAAAATTACAAATATATATGTTTGGGTTTTTCGGACCGCGAGAAACAGTTGGCTCTCAAGTAGGAATAAACTATTGAACCCAAGCATACCTAAATGCATGGATAACGCAATTATATAATAAATAATATTGCAAGTAACGAATTATCTAGCAATATGATAAAAAATCATATCTTTAGACTTTTTCGGAGGTCTCAGCGAAGGTCAATCCTAACAGTCAATCGTAAATTTAATGGGAGCTATTGTTAGATGCCAAACCACTTAGACAAAACGGGTAATGCCTATACAAGACACTTGTGGGCTTACCTTGACAACTGGACAACCGCTGTTGACCACGAGATCAACACGAGACAAACTAATACTAACAGTTTGGTAATGAGTAAATTTGGCATAGTCTAAAACCAGAAATGGAGTCTGGAGTCTGGACTTTGGACTCTGGACTCAAAAAAATATATATATATAAAATAAAATAAATAAATAAATAAAATACTCCAAACAAATAATAATAATAAAAAAATAAAAAATAAAAAATAAAATCATAACAAAATAAAGCTTGTTTCATTGATACCGTGCGTGGCCACCCATATTTTCCTTTCCATATCACATCGATCACCAGCAGCAGCTGCGGCCAGTTTTCTAAACCAAGTGTTATCACTGCTGTCATTGCTTCCTTTTCATGACTTCCTCCTCATGTCATGACTCTGTCTACTGATGTGAAGGCAAGATCTGGCACTTTGGTTTTCGCGAGATGCCAATGGCCCTAATAATTTTCCCAATTGGATTCATGGACAAGTGTGGTCTCAAACATTTATAAATTTGTTCAAATAATGAATTCAATGAGTTATTTCTCCGGTATTTCCGCAATGGCGACAGAGTCTCTACGAAAACTGCTATCTGGCGGCGTTTTAGCTAATCATCTAATTATCACTTCATTTAAACAAATACTGTAATTGCACATAGAACAGTCAGACAAAAAAAAAATCCTCAAATGATGTTTTATAATTCCCGTGTCTAGCTGTATAGAGTAGGACAGTGGGCCAATACCTCCTTTATTTAGAGCTCGATGCAAGAATGTTCTCATTGTATCGGTCTCTGCTTCTACAGTATATTCTCATTCTTGGCCTGGCTATGTTCTCCTGACATTTCCTGTCATTATTCCGTCACGCAACCCTGAGTCGACCGGATTTTATTTTAGTTTTCGTAACACCCCAGTTTGATTTGTGATCCGGTTAACTGTCATGAAAGAATATATTTAACGCGGCTTTATTATTAGTGTTTTGTGAAACAAGTTGACACAATTTTAAGATACGGATTTCGATACTTTATAATCCCTCTTATCTCGAACACTCAAGGGAACCGTGATGAAATTGTTCAGTTGCGCCATGAAACAAGCTTTATTTTTTTTATGATTTTATTTTTTATTTTTTATTTTATTTTTATGTTTTTTTATATATATTTTATTTTTTTTATTTTTGGAGTATTTTTTTATTTTATTTTTTTAAATTTATTTTTGGAGTCCAGAGTCCAAAGTCCAGACTCCAGACTCCAGACTCCAGACTCCAGACATGGTTTTAGACTATGCCAGTAAATTTAGCTTGTCGACAACTGTATTAATGCTTTCAGGGACGTGCCGCAGTGACTTGCGGTTACTTGCTGTATTGATTACTTATCTAGAACTTCCCTATGCCCTTGACAACTGGACAATTAACCGCGGTCGATCACAAGAGACAAAGTAATATTAACAATTTGGTATAATGAGTAAATTTAGCTTATTTGCTGTATTGATGCTTTCATTGAATTGCAGTATTAATGACTTATCTAGAACTTCCCTTTGTCCTTGACAACTGGACAATTAATTAACCGCGGTCGATCTCGATCTCAAGATCGACATGAGACAAACTAATATTAACAATTATGAAATGAGTTATTTTAAACAATTGCGTGGATGTTTTCAGTGACATGCAGTTACTTATCGTATTGACGACGTATCTAGAACGTGCGTCCTTTGTCCTATCAAACAACTTATATGGAGAGTTATTGAGTCATTTTAAAACTGCTTTGTACGTTTGTCTCTATCTAAATAAAATATTGGCTGAGAGTTTTACCTATAACCACTTTCGAATGTTTGTAATATTTGTGTTATTGCACTCGCATACTGGCACTGTGACAACGAACAAACCTATTCCATCGCTAACGAGAAAAGTATTAAAGATTTCGAGTGAGACGCTTTCGATTGGCAAATAAATTATTTAACTTTGCTCTGTGCAATCAAATCCAAAGTTGTGAAGATAATGTTGAATTCCCACTAATCCTATATTAGAACTTATTTGTAGTGGAATGATGGATAAGAAAAAATGACCTGTTTTGAACTTATATTTCATTCATTCGTTGCCGGTTTATAAATTTAAATCATTCAATCTATTTTTAGATTCACTTGGTATTCGATATAAAGTTCCTGTTCTGTACTGCACGTCCAAGCACCGCTTTAGCGAACCGCAGAACTGCAAAGTACTGTACACACGATAACAACATGATTCGTCCGAAGCGACATTTTGCGTTGCTGCTTTTCGTCAAAGGTAAGCGAAAACTTTATTTTAGTTCAAAACGTGACACTACCGATCTCCGCAGGCTATGCAAGTCGTTTGCATGCATTCCTCGTGGTGTGTCTAAGTCGTTCATCATGTTAGACACGGCAATATCTTCATTCGCGGAAATAACTGAAACTGTGATTTCAGCGTTGTAAATTAAACTTACCAAGCGACGAGGCTACTTGTTTGTGACCTGTGCATTTTTTTGTGAAAATGATAGCTTTCAGAAAGGAAAACCAATGCATTGTATAGTTCACTCCCGATAAATCGAACCTTCAAGGGAAATTGAAGAACGTTCGAGTCATTGGGAGTTCGAGTAGCTAACAGCGAAAACGAATTTACTTCGAGTTAGTTCTCGGAGTAAACTGTACAGGATTCCAGTTTGTAATAATCATGACATACTCTCACGTTTTAATAAGTACAAATAACTTTAGAAACGCTTAAAGGACTGTAATAGTTTATTTTTCTTCGAAGCCTCTCATAGCTTTTAAAGTGAAAACGAATTTACTCCGAGTTAGTTATCGGGAGTAAACTGTATAGGATTCCAGTTTTTAATAATCATGACATACTCTCACGTTTTAATATATAAGTGCAAAGAACTTTAGAAACGCTTAAAGGACTAATTGTTCCTTTTTGTTCGAAGCCTCTAAAATAGCTTTAAGGTACCTGCCCAGGCAAATTTGGGTCATTTTTATCGTAAAAAGTTGTCCAAACGATGTCTCTCAATAGCACAAAAGCTTCAGAATATTAATCGCTGACTTGTAATAAGCACAAAAATTCACCTGTTTTGGTGCCCCAGACCCCCTGATGGGGTAATTTGATTAAATATTAACCCATGTCTGAGATAGAAAAATTCGTTTTTTGCTGTAACGGTCCAAATAAATCCCAATGTAAAAACAAGAATACGTAAAGGTAAATAAAAGCCATTTTTCTGTGGTTGGGGAAATATGTACTGTTAAAACATCTGTAGTTATTGCAATAAGACTGAAAGTGAACTTTCGGGACTCACAACATTTCATCATTTGCTTTAATCGCTTTCCCCAACCAAGCGTTTGTTTAAATTTTCCTTATGAAAGAGCCTGCCAAGTTTCGTAGAAAACTGGTTTTCTCAGAAAACCAAATTTCGTAAGTACCTATCCTTCAGAGACCGTTATATTTTGCATAAAAAGCGCCTGTCATCGTTAAGGTGACTCTGGAGAAATGTCCAGCGCACTCGACTATGATAAACTTTGGGTCATAACTTTATCGGCTTTAATGCGATTGCCATAAAACTTTTAGAAAAATTGCAGCTATCATTCAGAAATAGTATGATATAATTCGATTTAACTAGGGGAAAATATTTTTAGCGATATTAGCGCTTAAGTGGACAGCACGTTTTGAACAAAATCGCACCCAGTGAAAAATTTTGCTGATAGATTTGTGTTAAATTTCTAGAATGAGCTTATATTGACTTAATACATACCTTCACCGAGTTTCAGCAAAATCGTTGGAGCAGAAGTACGGAGGTAATAAGGCCATCTAAATTTAGCCCTGAAATTATCTTGAAATTTTCTATACCTGATGCTCTTTGGTAAAACAAGCCACGAACCCGATTTTCTGGGAGAAGCCTTCCCAATGCTTGCTAAATCGGAGTGCCAAGACGATTTGCAATCGTGCAAACCATTAAAAAGTATTCACTAGTCCTGTAAACATTATAAAATGCTCGAAGACCTGCTCAAATATACAAAGTTTCGTTTTCCAACATTTTTCGAAAATTATCCAACAGTTTTGCGTCAAACTCCTTCCACATGAATTTCAAGGTACTGCAATATTTTGGCATCGATTTTTGCGGCTGTTCCTGTTTTCAATTTGGAGAAATTGCTGTTGAATTATAAGCTACTCCCCATCTGAGCGCAGACGAAGCTGACGAGCAGTTTTTTTTGTGAATACGAAATGAGCACGTGCGGCATTTATTCGAAGAATTCGCACCCTAAAAAGGGGGCCGAAGTTATGTATGTGCCGGCAACCCCAGGTGGGAGGGAAGATGTACGCTCCATTAGAGGTTTCGATGGGTGGCAATGTATATCTTCCCTCCCCTCTCGGGTTCGCTGGCACACATATTACTTCGGTCCCCTTTTTTGGGTGCGAATTCTTCAAATAAATGCCGCACGTGCTCATTTCGTATTCATAAACAAAACTGCTCGTTAGCTTCGCCTGCGCTCAGAGGCGGAGTAGCTTATAATCCAACAGCAATTTCTCCAATGTAAAGCCGGGAACTGCCGCAAAAATCGATGCAAAAACGTTACAGTACCTTGAAATTCACGTGGAAGGAGTTTGACACAAAACTGTTGGGTAATTTTCGAAAAATGTTGGAAAACGCAACTTTGGAGATTTGAGCAGGTCTTTGAGCATTTTATAATTTTTACAGAACTAGTGAATACTTTTTAATGGTTTGCACGATGGGCAATCGGCTTGGCACTCCGATTTAGCAAGCATTGGGGAGGCTTCTCCCAGAAAATCGGGTTCGTGGCTTGTTTTACCAAAGAGCATCAGGTATATAAAATTTCAAGATAATTTCAGGGCTAAATTTAGATGACCTTATTACCTCCGTACTTCTGCTCTAACGATTTTGCTGAAACTCGGTTAAGGTATGTATTGAGTCAATATAAGCTGATTACAGAAATTTAACACAAATCTATCAGCAAAATTTTACACTGGGTGCGATTTTGTTCAAAAAGTGCTGTCCACTTAAGCGCTAATATCGCTAAAAATATTGACCGCGTGACCTCGTAGGCGTACCAGAATAATTAATTAGTAGTCTTTACCGCAAAGCAAACATAATAATCTTGAAGATGAAGAAGTACCTCCTATTGTCGACAGCTTAACTCTCTACCAAGCTTGTGACGCGTGCATACATGTACACCTCTAATCGCCAACGGCCCGAGCCCAGCCGTAGCTACGTTTGGCCTCAGAAAGACGGCAGCTGACGACGAGGAGCAATTCGGTAGAGAATATTAGAAGCTGAATTCGTTCACCGTAACTTCTACGTTGATGACGGTCTAGCCTCGCTTCCCACAGCCAAACGATCCATCACACGTATCAGCGCGATTCAAGCGATGTTAGCCATTTTAAGCCTCAGGGTCCACAAAATCGTCTCTAACTCGGTTGAAGTGATGGAGGCCTTTAAAACGGATGACAAGAGAAAGGGCGGACGCGACCTAGATTTGCACCATGATAGCTTGCCAGCGCAGCTTTCGCTTGGAGTGTATTGGAACCTTGAGGAAGACACCTTCACATTTCAAGATTCCCTGCCTGACAAGCCGACAAGTAGCTATAGTACTCTCCATAGTGAACTCCATTTTCCGATCCATTGGGCCTTGCTGTACCGGTACTACTGGATAGGAGATTGTTGCTGCAACAGCTAGTAATCATAGGGAAGAATAAAAACAACGACGCACCTTTAGGATGGTTACTGGTTAAAGAACATCTACCTGACACCCTACTGTCACAATAGCAACGATGGCGAAACTCGCTGGCTGATTTGTAGAAAGTTTCAATTCCTCGCGGCTACCACCCAGTTGGATTCGGCACTATCGTCAGAAGAGAGATCCACGCATTCGCAGACGCGAGCAAAGACGCAATCGGAACGCTAGCTGTGGTTTACTTACGTCAAGTTAACGAGGCTCTCGAGCTTTTCCAGTCTGTCCTTACTGCTACGCGCGATTGCCAACCTCATCATGCTGGTCAAGGAGTTTAAACGGAGGAAATATTTCGCACTGTGCAGCATCGATCCCTTCATCGACGGCGACGGAATTATGCACGTAGGTGGCCGCCTGCAACGCGCAAACTTGGAGTATGGATATAAATACCCCGTGCTGCCTAAGGACCACCACGTGGCTAACCTGGTAGTGCACCACTACCACGGAAGAGTCCAACATCAGAGACGCCAGATAACATAGGGAGCTATCCGCCAAGCTGGATACTGGCTCATTGGATCGCCGAAAATCATATAACCGTAGCGAGAGGTCCGGAAGTTGAAAGGGCCGCTCCTAGAACAGCGTATGACCGACTTTCCATTTGTTAGAAGTTGCTCCGCCTTTCACAAATGTTGGTTTTGATGTATTTTCGGTCCCTTGACAGTCCATACACGAAAGACGAGGAGGGATTGCAAATTCCAAGCGCTGGGGGCTGGTATTCACCTTTTTAAGCAGCAGAGCGGTTCATATCGATGTATTGTAGTCCATGAATAAGGAGTAAATATCCGACATCTTCGCATTGTTCACATAATAAAAGTGCTCGCGTGTATCAACAGAGCTAGCGCCTTCATTATTATTTCCCGAACAGCAGCCATTAAAGGAAGCGTAAGTTCGTCGTTCTCTGACATTAGGCTCCGAGGACAAGGACAATTTTCTGACAGATCTTCCCGGAACAGAACTCGTTCCACAACGGAACAGACCCGCTTTACGGACCTGCCGAAACTTCAGTTGGTAAAATATGCAAATTCCACGAAGAGCTTGTTTTACTGTGAAACTGACACGGCTTCGAACATCTATGGTGAGGTGCGATTAACATTTTTTTGACAGGTAGCGTCAAAATTCAACCAATGGGAACTTCCCGTTCCTGTAGAAACGGGAAATTTTTCCAGTCTCCGTCTTCACACTCGCTCCAGACCATTCGTTCAAAGGCCGCGCGCGTTCGTTGGACAGACCAACGCAATAAAATACGACTGTCTTGCAGTGTACCATAACTTAGCAAAAATCTTTATTATTAGTTTAGCTGTTAAAGCGTTCCAACGATGTTTACCAACCCGGTGCGATTTCGTTACTATAGCAAAGAAGTATGGTCGAAATAGCTATAAAAAAAACATATTAAGGGGACGAAGGCTAGTTCATTTGCTAGACTATTGCGCAAAGGGCAAGGGCACCCAACTGTTCGTCTCGGTATAGGTTGAATATTTGTTCGGAATAAAGAGAATATAGTGTGATGAAAAACTGTAGTTGTTTTAGTGAAATGTCATCTCGAACTTTCGTAATATGGAAAATAAAAATCAATGTCGTTTTAAGTACGGAAAAAGGAGGGCTAGAATGTTCGAAAAGGCAGCAGCAGCTTGTAAATTCGGATAATATAATTTCGTTTCCAGTAAATTTCTGTTTTGCTAGCTTATACAAACGTCTATTTAAAAGGCTCTAAGAGACAGAAAACCCGACGGTATTACAAGTATATATGCTGCTTATTCCTCGTTGGACGCCCCTAAAACGTTTAAAAAATGTTGGGTGGATCAACCAATATTTAATCATTTTGCTTTCCTTCCTAGTTTTAATAACGTGTGCCCAAATGACCAATGCAGAGCACAGTAAGTATATACATGTAGTGTAGCCGTTATTTTTCTATATCTCTGTTATATGGTGGTCAGCGTACTGAAAACAACACAGTCTCCTTTATGTTAATTTTCAACGTAAAAAAAAAACAACATGTCGACATGGTCAAGTGGATATGACTGTAACCTCCAAAACAAAAGTTGTATGGTTGAAGCCCCAGGTTCAAATCCCAATTCGCACCGAAGTTTTGTCATTTCTACAAAATTAAATACTTAAATAAATAAATAAATAAATAAACAAATAAATAAATAAATAATAAAATAAATATTAAATAAACAATTAAAAGAGAAAAACAAGAACAATTAAAAAAATAATAACAATACCAGCGTTGTGAATAATGCATACAATAATATGCAGTAATTAATATTTACATCCCATCGACCGAGCGAGTGAAAATTTACATATTTGTCCCCACAGCTATAACACATTTATTACATTCATTGCATCCCTGCATTCATGAGTTAAACATATCAACAACAACAGCAAGTACAAACAACTTTGTATCTGCTTTGTTTTCAGTACCTACTAGAGCGCCAAATGGTGTGCGAGTTACAAGCTTTGAGTTTACATCCGACCTTTTGGTGCAGTGGAACCCTCTTTCCCAGGACTACGCCAACGGCAAATTCTTAGGGTACACAATCTACTATAGAGAAACCAGTGCATTTTGGTCGACTCGAGATGAAAAGGTTAACACTAGTAGCCATTACTCCACGCGATTTACATTGAAAGATCTTAAGCCAGGGCATCGATACCGTGTCAGAGTGGCCGCTTTCACGTCAAAGGGAGTAGGACCTCCATCGTACTATGAGTATGTGACCACAGGTATGTTCTTAGCAGATTTATTGTTGGCTTAGTGGATGGCCCTGTCAGGCATTTGTTACCTTAAAGTTACGAAAGTAACGACCCTCGTTACTTTCGAGTTGTGCATCAGTTTCCTATCCTTACTTTTGGGTGGTCTTAGAACAGGTTTATTCTAGTTATTTTATATAACAATTTCGATAATTCAGAGAAGACACGGATAAAACATGTTTATATATAAAACAAACATTTATATTAGAAAAAAGTGATACATTGCATTGCCCATGACCCACCCAAAAATAACTGAATTGCATTCGAGGTGGTAACTATCCGATTGTCATAAGTTTCGTAGTTTACTAACAACCCTTAAATTATATCGTTACTTTCGTGGGCGGTTGTTACTTTCGGGTGGTCGTTACTTTGCAAAGCGTGGGCAAGGGGTCGTTGGCGTGATTACCGAGAACAAATCCAGCTAGTGGCTTGCAGGATATAGGGCTTGACTGAACGTGACCTACGATATTAAAGGACTAGCCCTTTAAACCACTCGGTCATGTTGCCTTGCCACACCGGGGAGGGGAGGGGATCTGCCTGATCGTTAATAATTGTCCGTGGAACTTGCTGTTACCATGGCAACCCTATCTTGTTTTCCAATTTGGAATTTTCATTTTTTTTAAGAATAAAATATATTTCTGGCAATAACGTTTACCTTTTTTGACCATTTTAGCATTCTTTATTGTTGTTGTTTACTTTTGAGTCATTTTTGGTGGTTTTCTAGCGTTTTAAAAAAATCAGGAAATTCAAGGTGGCGGATCCAAGATGGTGGATATTTAACAATTATTCGCCGAAGTGGAGGTGGATAGTGGTGGATATTTACCGAGCCGCTTCGGCGAGGTAAATATCCACCACTTTTCACCGACACTGAGGTGAATAATTGTTTTAGTATATACCAAACCAGTGAAATAGCTAGCTCCAAAATTATAGATTTATTTTACCGCGAAAAATCGGAAAAATCCTTTAAAAGTGGAACCCTACGCGCGACCAAGGACAGCGCGGGAAAAGTCACATGACAACATCAGGCGATCAACCTGTCTCGTATGTTGGACTTTGACGATTTCAAGGGGAAAATTATTATTTTTTTCCGTTTTTACTGATGGACCAAAAGCGACGAGTTCTATTTTCTCGTATTTTACAAGTTCTGTCAGTTTCTATTGCCTGAGAAACTGATGTTGAAAGCTGCAAGTGCCGTTATAAACTGAACAAGATGGTCAAGATGCTGCCTAACCGAAGACGTTTTCGTAATTCCAGTTCAATTATTTCTCACATTGATGTGACTGCATCCACCGTCTGATGTTACTGCTTTTAATTTACCGGAGGGGAGAAGCAGTAAAGTTTGGAGAAGCCACAGCATTTGGGCAGTTCTAGATCATGATACGGCAACAGGAATATTTTCTAGCGTAGTGAGACTGAGATTAGTCGATCCGAATACAAAACTAAATCGTTGGCAGCAGGGACTTCTTGCTTTTTGAAAGACACTGCTGTATTCAGGATTTCAGGTAGGAATTGCATTTTAAAGTTAGTTGGACTGGACAGCGTTTGGAACCACTTCAAAGACTATTAAAACTGTTAGAAATTATCATTTACAACTGAGCGTTGTCACGTTCTTACTCTAGCGGCTCGATAGTAAACAAAACATTTTGTACAACATTTTTGGCGATTTTATTTAGTGACACGACTAAACTTGCTACAAATGATCACCTCTAAATATCTTCAGGTATTTTTGATAACACAGTGACGTGTAGCGGCCTCGTTTATGGAAGTAATTTCTGCTTTGATCAAAGAAGCAAAACGCACGGCCATTTTGTTTTTGCTCGGAGGTGAATAGCAAAGACTATTCACCTCCGAGCTAGCCAATCAGAACGCGCGAAAAGCACTATTCACTGGTTTGGTATATACTAATAGCAGATAATGACGTACGTTCCACGTCATATGACATCAGCATGTCGTGTTTCATACGTAAAAAACAAACATTGTTAGACGTACTATATACCTTCCAAGTTTCGTTGTCGTAGCTTCAATAATCGTGGAGAAATGGAGAGAGGGGGGGAGAGGATTCCCCCTCCTGTCGGAAACGACCAAACACAAAAAAAGCCCGGTCCGAATACGGTTAAAGAACGCTGCCTTCTAATAAAAAAAAGCACATCGCGAACATCTATACATCCATTGTAAAGAACATTTTTGACACTCTGAAAGTATTTAATTATAATAATTATTGTTAAAACGTCAATTGTAGTTATGTATTACATCGTTTGTTCTCCGGTTCTTTAAGGTTGCTCAGCCACTTTAAATGAAACCTTTGGCGAAATCGACTTTAAATCTACGAGTTTTTATTCTCTGCGATGTTATTGGACATTACAGAATGCTGGTACTCGTGACGCAGTCGCTTTGATATCCGTTCAAGAAATAAAGTTAAGCGATAACGGGTAAGGTGAACTTATTAAATTATATTTATTTCCGCCAAGACAAAGTTCCCATAACTGGTCAATACTGGTCAACACTGTACATTTATTGAGTTAGGTACTGGATTATCATCGGGCTTCGCATGGAAGTCTCAATATGTACTAGTTCAGATAGTCTCGTTTTTTATTAAGTTTGGCATAAAGTCATACAAGAACAAAATATTATTACTGTTTGTCATACACTCGAACCTCCGGTAAGCGGACATATTTGGAACCTCGTTTAGGTGTCCGCTTACGGGAGGCTGACGACCTCCAGTAACTGGCTGAAATACAAGTTAAAGGAAAAAACGTTTGTTATTTATTGATGGAACGTGAACAACTACAGTATTATTCAGTACTTTTCCTGAGATTCACATTTAGGTGTTAAATTGTTACTGTTCATTGCTTCATGTGTCATGGGGTCTCTTATTAATCGTCATTAAGTGCAATATATGTCCTCTTAGGGGAAGTTTCGCCAACCAAACTTTTAAATGTGTGTCTGATTCCGCTTACAGAGGTTTCCACTTTCGGCAGATTATAAATGCAGTGTTTTAAAATAGAGATTGCCGGGACCGCAGTTTGGTGTCCGTTAACGGGAGGTTTCTACTTATGGGAGGTGTCGAACAGCGGAGATTCGACTCGAATTGTATTTCATTTTGTGCCCACCACATTCAAACTCGATCTAAGTGGAATGAAAAGTGAGGGCCTCCACAGACTAGAGAGTTTTTGTTATCGACAACGTTTTATGATCGACAACTAAATAGGTATCGATAACAATTGGCCTAGTCTGTGGAGGACCTAAGAAACAATTATTATCATCTTGATCAGAAAAAAACTAATTATTTACATTTACATTTACTTTCAACACACTGATTTGCATACGCATAGTTAAACTAGTTGTATATAGCATATTAGCGCGCATAATCCAAAAGCACAGTACAACGAATTATGCAGGTTGAGGCCATTTTCAGAGTCCTGAACTAGACCACTGTCCCTTAATTTATAAGTATTTATACGGGTTAGTGATTTACTCTGCAGTATTCAAGGCAGTTTGATGTATTTTGACAACAAATGTTAAATTGTTAAAGGTTAATAATAGACTCAGTATTAACTGCACTGCACTAATAATACACGAAAAAAAAAAACGTTAATGTGCATGTGACGCATTAAAATAATGATTTATCTTCACTGATTAAACAATTATTTTGTTTTATCTAATATTTAAGCGAATATGCCAGGATAGCTGATGGAAATGCCACTCAAGTTTTCTATCACTCCTACGGCAGTATGTCGTTCGCTCCACAAGTTCTCCCGAATGTTCAATTTGGTCTTTCAAAGAATATCACCGTTAATCTAATAACATGGAGTCCAAACAGCAATATCAAAATCAAGTTCGCCATTTTAAAGAAGGGTCTGACGTCAGGTATGTTAGTTAGTTTTTAAACTAAAAGCAACCACTACAGTGATTCAAATCTGCCCCCGCAGACATTTTTTAATATATAGAAGTGATGGCCGCCAAACTTTTCGACTGTAGCTATAATTTATGTGAGAACATTGTTGACGGAACTTGCTGTTACCATGGCAACCGATAATTTGACGGTATGATTTTCCAAATTTGGGATGTTCCTGGGTTTTTTGTTAATAAAAAAATAAATGTCTTCCAATAACTTTTACCTCTGTCGATCATTTTGGCATTCTTTATTTGTTTTGATTACTTTTGAGTCATGTTTTACATCATGGAAAAAAAAATCATGAAATCCAACATGGCAGAGCCTATATTGCGGCTGTTCGGAAATCAAATTTCATCTCTTGGTGAATTCCTGAAAAAAAAAAATTGTGAATTTGCTTTCTCGTAGCTTTAATAATCTTGAAACCATAATAGACCAATAATATATTATTCTGACCACATAGATATATCACTCATGTACTGACAAAACCATGTTGGAAATTACATCTTAATACATATTAAGAACGGATGTCGCTAAGGATGGAGTTAAATTGGAAATGGTCAAAATAAAGTTCCCATCATATTTTGTGTGTAGTTAGCCCTTGGGGTGGAAACATTCATGATGGTATTTTTTCACTTCCTGCACTAACCTAGACTTGGGATCAGGGGGGGGGGGGGGGGAGTTCATGCCCAAAAATGTATTTTTTGAGGTATCTGTAACCCTGAAAACTGAGATTTTGTTAACTAATTCTCTCAAAATGCAAAATGCTGCTGACATCCTGGTATAATATCATCCTTCCACTCTACAAAACTGGCAACGGATTTTCAGTTTGCCCCCTGGGGGCCCGCTGGCCTCCTGTCCTTTTTAAGGGGGGAACCGCCTTTTTAAAAAGCTGAAAATGAGACATATTTGGCTAAAATAAAATCAAACTGGTATTCATATTTTGACCAAAGTTTTAGTTGGAAATGAATATTTCGTCCTTTGTGAATCTTTTGGTACTAAAAAGTCCATGGGCATTCTAATATTTTTTGCAGAACACATAATTTACAATTCCTATCCACGGCAAAATGTTAATTTTACGTCATTTTCAATGTCCACCTTCTGGGGCTTAAATAATGCTATCTGTAGCAACTTACCACTACACTGTTTCTCTATCATCGATAATTTGAAAATATTTCACTTTTACAGCTTACATTTAAGCAATTTCAGAAAAACAAATGTTTTGAATAGCAAGCACATCCACTGGCATGGTGAAACTGACATTTCTAAAAGAACAAGGAGGTTGCCTGTAAAGCATTCATCACGACCTGACAAAAAGTGATCCAACATGGCGGTGACAGCATTGATCAGTGACATCATGAATGTTTCCACTCCAAGGGCTAACTACACACACAATATGAAGGGAACTGTATTTTGACCATTTCCAATTTGGCTCCATCCTTAGCGACATTCGTTCTTAACTTTTAAACATTATTAGAACCTCACATTAGTACCTCATTTTATAAGCTTTTTAATTTTCCAAAAATATATATATCTGGCAGAGTCAACTGATATAAGATCTAGACTAGATCCACTCAGATTGTCTACTGGTGTCAGAGCTATCATCAGATCACAACGTTTTATTCGAAATTTTACGTCAGAGTAACCGTACTGACAATTAAACCTTCAAAAATGTTATCGCTCCCGTTGCCGTTATCGTTGTTGATTGCTTAATATACTCATCTATATAATAAATACTGCAGGTGTTTCAGATATTAATTTATAGAATCTCAACCAGTCTGATTCCGCTTCTTTACTGAAGTGTTGCTACTACTAGTACTAATTTTGGAGTCTCAAACGAAGTAATGAAAACATTAGCCAAAATATAATTTATAATTATGGGACAAACTTAACTTTTACTTCATTATTAACGCAATATATCCTTGCCAACCAATAATAACATAATAACGGGTAGAAGAACATTAGCCTCGACATTATTCTAAACCGACGTTTCAGTTCATCAAGTAATCCTAAACGTAACGACCCGTAATGGCGGACTCAAAAACGTCCTGTACGTTATTACCGTGTGTAACATATCAACAAATTCAAAAACAAAAATTAAAACAAACCCTGAGACTGCGCAGTACGGACTGGAAATCATCTTTAACTTATAATAATCATTATTTCAGCTCCTATTCTGGCGGACTGGAACGTGACCGTTGTAAATAGAACCGCGAAAAGTATCGGGATAGTTTGGAGCAACCCGACCAATCTGCTCAATGGTGGAGTGCGTTTTTATGTTGTCCTTGCCAGAAAAACTAACGGCAGCGAAGTATTGCTCGGGAAAATAGTTCCTGGAAATACAACAGCATTGGAAATAATGGGCCTTGATGGTTATACAGAGTATAACATTGGTATTGTAGCCGTGACTGGTGATGGGGCACCATTTAAAAGTTCTGACGTATTGGCCATAACCGAACAAGGGGGTGAGTAAACATGACAAGATATAGAATGCAAGGCATGCATATATCAGTATTATTTTTATTTTTTTTTTATTTTTTATTTTTATTATCATTCTTTGTAAATAAGTGTTTCTCTTATTTGTGCATTTAATAACAAAAGAAAAACAATCCAGGTAAACTCCATCGTTATTTTAATGGCATGTTCGACAATGAGAAGCAACGTTTCTGAATCCGGAAACACATTGTTGGAACTGTTTTTTTTTTTTAATTATAGCCTAAAAATAGATTGAGTTATATTATTAGTTAAGCAATTGTTTTAATCGTTTAAAATCTTAGGAGCCATTCAGACTAGGTGCTCGTGCCGGGGCTCCGTGCCCGGTCACGAAAATGGACGTTGTTCAGACACCCCATGGCCCTGATATTCACAATCAAGCACGAAGCTTGGTGTCCAAATATTTCTTTACGGTTCACCATACCGTTCGCCATGTGCAATTCGTGTGTTATTGTTTATTCTACTAAAATGTGCACATGTTTAGCGGCCTGCATCCTTCTGGTGATTGTTTCCTACTATAATAGCTCAACAGCTGTTCAAGAGCTACAAGATCAACTAGATTTAAGTGATGCAATAAACAACAATATGTTTTGAATCAATAAACAAACTGCATCGATTTGTCGCAGTGAGACACCTCGATACAGTTTTTCTCGATGTTCGCATCCAGTAAAGCAATGATATATTCCATTGTCCATGTAGCGCCTACCGCCGTTTTGGTGACTTGGATCGCAGGGAAGCATGGGAGAAATGTACAAAAAGCATGGGAAGCGCTCACACAGGCGCAGGAACTGACGAAAGCATGTTCAGACAAGTGCCGGTGCCTAGGCACGGTGCCCAGATTTTTCATCGTGCACCAACAAAAAGCTATGTTCAGACTGGTGCCCGTGCTCGGTTCGGGCACCCCCTCTGAACGGGGCCTTTCTGCTCTAATTGTTGGCAATATGGGATGTGCGTCAGAGAATATGGTTAAGTTTTTGCTTTCATTTCAAGAAATAAAAACCTTGGATAACGAATCACTCATGGAGTATTTTTAGGGAGTGATACATTTTTCGTCATTTTTATTTTGACTCGCCTTGCATACCCCTAAATGCAGCAAAACCGGAATAAAATATTTAACAATTAGATTATGAGCTCAAGATTTCTATGATGTGATAGTTGATGAGGCCGTATCAACTATCACATCAAAGAAATTGAGAGCGAATAATCTAATTGTTTTAGTAAAAATCATAACAATTGTCTGTAATAACTCAAAATCCTCCTCCGAAACTTCGGAGAAACGAGAAGAAACCGCAATTTTGTAGACGACCTCTAGCCACTGCACACTAATATAACAATAGAGTGTTTCTGTTGAGGAACTATCGGCTGATAGTTGCCCGCGGAAATTTTATGTTCTAAAAAACAAATATTAGCCCGAGAACGAAGTTCGAGGGCTTATATGCTGGTTTTTTAGAACATAAAATTTCCAAGGGCAACTATCAGACCGATAGTTCCGAGACAAAAACACTCTATTGTCGTTATTGTTCACCACTAAATTTTCCGTGTGGCGGCCTAAAACTGAAAACGACATGAATTTATTTATTTCGATTTCTAACACACTGCGACGCTTGGCCTATTGGAGCTTAACTTCAAAAATAGTTTTGCATTTCAACTTTTGTCTCGCAAATACGTACAAAACTTTAGGTTAAACTTCCCTATTACTTTTCAAAAGTTATAAATCGACTGAGTGATTTTTCAGTTCCATCTAAATGAAGTATGATTTGTATGAAAAACGGCGGCAAAACCTGGCGCGGGTTCCGCCAAGTCAGTTGAATGAAAAGAAAGCAGGACAAAAGTTTTCTTCGGATTATTTCTTCGCTCAATCTCTTCTAAAGTTTCATATATTCTTTAAAATTGTGCAAATGATTTAACACAAAATGGGAAGATCTGAAATAATTGTGGAGCTGAACATTATATTCATTTTACAAGTCAAACGGACAACTGAACGGAGTCGAAGGTTTTACTGCAGGCAAACGCTTGACGAACTGCCGTATAATAATATAAGTAATGATTTTAAGCTTCGTAACCGATATTTATTGTGCTGATTCAAGCTGGAATTGACAAGCCTCTTGGAAATACAAGGTAACAATACTGAATAGGCTAAGCTTAAACTTGTGGTGTAAACAGGCTGTCATTTTTTGGACGAATTTGTGTCGGTTTATTTAGTGCTCTTTCATTCGCATTTGTTGTATATTTACAGGAATTTGCCATTAAATATGTCGTTCCAAACTTCGTGCATGCCCATATATTTTTTTAATTTATTCTTTCAACTGTTTAGCTCAAAACTGCACAGAACTGTTGTTTTTCGCTCAGGCGGGCACTATCGATCCGGGGTTTTTTGCCCGACGGGCACTATTACCTGACAGTGTCTCTCCGTGGATGAACACTATCGCGTCACGTGTTCGATTTAAGCCAATCAGAATCAAAGAAAATTTAGCGGTGAACTATAATGGCTGATAGTATACGAGTAGCTCAGCGAATCAGATTGTCTCATTTGCATTAGTATACTAGTAGATTTTTACTAATGGCAGATAGTATACGAGTAGCTCAGCCAATCAGATTGTCTCATTTGAATTAGTATACTATACTAGTAGATTTTCACTAAATAAGGATAATCTTTACTGAGTTGTCTCATATGATATAAATATATGTACACCAGAAAATTGACAGCCGCGTTAGCTTACATTATCCCTTTGTTTGAACAACGTAAAAACGACAACAACACTGGCAGGAAATACAAAGCAACTTTGAAGCGCCGAATGGTCTGCGAGTTAAAAGCTTTGAGTCTACATTTGACATTTTGGTGCAGTGGAACCCTATTTCCCAGGACTACGCCAATGGCAAACTCGTAGGATACACAATCTACTATAAACAACAACAACGACAGGAAATATAATGCAACTTTCAATCTGCTTTGTTTTTCAGTTCCTTCTAAATCACCAAATGGTCTGCGAGTTACGAGCTTTGTTTCTGCATCCGACCTTTTGGTGCAGTGGGACCCTCTTTCCCAGGACTACGCCAATGGCAAACTCTTGGGGTACACAATCTACTATAGAGGTGACAGTGCATATTGGTGGACTCCAGACGAAAAGGTTAACACTAGTGGTCATTTTCCCACGCGATTTACATTGAAAGATCTTAAGCCAGGACATCGATACCGTGTCAAAGTGGCCGCCTTTACATCAAATGGAGTAGTACCTCCATCGTACTATGAGTATGCGAGCACAGGTATGTTTTTAGAAGATAGTCTATATTATTGGTTTAGTGAATGACACTGTCAGACATTTGTTGCCTTAAAGTCGTTACTTCGAATTGTGCATCAGTTTCATATCGCTACGTTTGGGTGGTCTTAGAACATTAGTATTAGAGAACATTAGATAATTCAGAGATGACACGGAGAAAACACGTTAAAAACATTTACATCAGAAAAAAGTGATGATGCATAGCCCTTGATATCAGAGTTATTTTCCATAAAGAACTGAATTGCATGCGAGGTCGTAACTTTCCGATATTGTTGTCACAACTTTCGTATAAATTTACTAAATTTATTTTGGTTTAGTGGATAACATAATATGGCCGTTACTCCCGTGTCGCTAAAGCTTCAGAGGAATGATATAATTCGAGTTATTATAATTTAGATTAAAACTAGATAACTTAGACACGACAAGGATACAACTTGATGACAATGATTTACATCAGAACATATTTGAATTATATTGCCCTTGATATTTTATTTGCCAAATATAGTATTGTATTTAACGTGGTTACTTTCCGAGGGTCGCTACCGTTATCGGAATTGACTACAAGAACCGTTAAATTTGATATCTACTTTCGGGGGTCGCTACTGTCGCTGGGGATCGTTACGTTCGTAACTTTGCGGTATTAATTGTATACCAGAGAGACGGGTTAGAAAAGACTGATTTTTACTACCCGAGTTATGGGAATTTCAAGTGAAATAGAGAGAGTGTTCACTTTACTAATTTCCAGAGAGCGCTGAATAAAATCAAATAATAAAGTACCTTTCATTTGAAGGTAACAAAGACGCGATATAAATTTACTGTGGAAGGCTGACAGAGGGTCTGGTTTGTGTGTGTGGGACTCCGCAATAGGTGAATGTAGTCTCCAGTAAATGGTATCTGATTCGACTAGAACGGCTCGAGTCCACAAAGTACAATAATAGCGACGATTAAAACACAATGGATTGTGATACGAAGGGTTGCTATTTGATCAGTGCATTATCTTTCTCGCTGGAAACCGGCTAGAACTTTCTCCACAGCTGACTTCAGGCGGTCGAGAGTAATGTTGTTTAGTACCTTGCTAGGGGTAGAAAGCAGCGCAATTCCTCCCCAGCAATTCCTCGCCAGTTCCCACAGTGACTGCTGTTTCCTTTCTTAGGAAGTCTAGCCAGCAGACGTTTCCTCCAATTTTTGTGGGATTTAAAGTCTCAGTGTTCCATATATGTGGTCGATGAGGTCGTGGGATGCGCACGGATGTCTGACTCCCAGCCGTCAAAGCCTCAGGTGGGATGTTGTCGGCACCAGAACCTTTTATAATTACCACTCTTCTGCTTCTTTATGGCCGTGAGATTGGACACATTGATGCTCAGCGGTTGCGTTACTTGCACGAGTGGTGGTTCAACTGATGTCGGACGGTTTAGCATGGTCCTTAAATGGTTTCTCCACTCCTTAACATTTTCATCACGTCTAGTAAGCATGGTTTCGTTGCTATTAGTCCGGAAGATAAGCGTAAAATTGTTCAAATTGGTGATACAAGTACCAAATTTCGTATACCTGATCCTTTTCGGGTAGATAATGATATAAAATAAGGATCCACTTAGGAACCTAACCTGTTCACCAGCTATTGGCCGTTGAAAAGTTCCCATATGTTTTATATAAGAAACCACAGGGTACCCAATTCGTAAAAAACTGAAAATAGTGGAAAGATCCATTTAAGCTATATTGTCCTGTGAGGTAACATTTTTGTACCATAATCTAACGAAAAGCTCTGTTGTAATTAAACGTTTTGAGCTTACAAAATTTTACTAATTCGTAAGAAAAATGAAAAAAATTAAAAGAGCCATTTAAGCTATATTGTCCTGTGGCTTTTTGAAAGTAACATTTTTATACTATAATCTCACGAAAATCTCTACGTAATTAAACGCTGTTTTCTGAAAGGTTTTTTCACTCTTGATAGAAATTGCCATTGCAGGTGCACAGCGCTGTGCAGGGCAGGTTTCCCTTGGTGCACTTGCAGAGTCCCCGACATGACGCTTGCAACCGCATTTGATAAGCTCATTGCATGCTTTTGATGCTTCAGGTAGGGTTGTCCAGGTCGGTATCCATCCATCTGAAGATAGATGCCATCCTCACTCTGCTGCACTTGGAAGTTCCTGGATAGGATCTAGTGTGCGCCCCGAGACATGACCGGCTTGAAATGCTGCCCTCTTGAAATGTTGTTCCAGGGCCGCTTGGGTTGGCGGAATACTCTCTATGCTTCTGGTGCCTTGAGAAAACATAGACTGCCGTGCCTTGTTGACATCCTGATGGGGAGTCGTTCGGCTATACATTATAACCACGAACCGTTCCAGCACCCTGAACTGCTCCTCGGAAAGCATTACCTGTGGCGATGATAGAGTACGAAAAACTTCGGTTGCATCAGGATAGCACTTCCATGCTTGAAATTCGGTCTTCTTACCCTTTCCGGAGAAATATGATACTGTATCGCATCCGGTGAGTGCATGGAAGAACGGTAGCCCTTCACATTGCTGCTTGGTAAGAGAGCTGGCTATCTTGTGAATCGGCAGGTAGCGCAATTGCTTGACAACGCCAAAGGCAACCCACAGCTCCTCTACTTCCAGCTTCCGTGCAAATGCGATTGCCAAGATGACCACGTCTGTATCAACAGTTCGAATGAGGATCTTCTTCGTACCACTCATAGAGGCATGCTTTGCATGGACGAAGATACGGGTATCTGCTTCCTCGTGGTTACAAGGTGCCAGACCCGCCTTGTCTATCGTAGTGGAACTGATTACGTCCACAGCAGCGTGCTTATTACCTCTACATTGGGTAGCCTGAGAGATTGAACGCGTGCTGCGAGATACTGGAATAACTCCTTCTTGTTGTCATCTAGCCTCAGAAATGACTTCCAGTTTAAAGGAATCGCCGCATTGTCGCAAAAACGTCTGCGAGTTCCTGTGCCTCTGGCCTCACTAGTGTCTTCCTTGAGGCTGTTCTCTATGTAACGATCCCACACCAAATCGATTCTCTTTACATTCTGTGCGCGATAGTTGCTGACGTACATGAGAAAGACAGTTTCTGCGTACTCCTTAAAGGTCTTGCACTTACCAGGCGGAAGCATGTGTATAATAGCTGCGCCATCTAGAACAACTGCGTCAACCGAAGGACGCTCCAATGTTGTGTCGACTTCAACACATGTGATAAGCTCTGATTTCTGCCTTGAACGCATCTTGCCATTACACGAAAGTGCAGGAGGACTTGGACTGTTTTTCATGCTTGAAAAAATTCCTCTAGATTTCCCTCTCTTGCTTGGCAAGCAATATACAGTCTGGAAAAGAGTCGGCAGACACTCTTGAGATCAGCAACTTGATTACTTGTCTTACTTGATTGCCGTTTCTCAGGCGTGCCAAACAAAGGTAGGTTGCATCGCTTTATAGTATCTGTGATGGGTTTGGACCGCTTATCAAGTCGCTCCTCTACATATTTGTCATACATTGACTGTCCCTTCGCCTTGGCTCCTGAAACAGCTTCCACGACACATTTAGGCACGATTTCCTTAGTGTCCAATACAAGAAGATCGGCACTGTCTTCATAGAATGGGTTCCCCATTTCTTCAATTACACCGATCAGGTTTTGAACGTCTTTAGCAAAGGCTTTCTGAACAGATGGAACTTGCTCGTGGTGACGGGTGTCAGCAGTTTTCCGTACGTCATATGTACTCTCGAATTCTCTCACTGCTCTTGCTATTTTGGGTCCTGCCACCATCCAGCGTCGAAGGGCTGCGGTACTTTCTGTTAGTCCTACTGCTCCACCATCCCCTTTAATCATCTCGTTCTCTTGTTCGTGGTTGTGGTCTGGAGAAATCTTTGAGAATAGGTGCTGAGATTTCTGCACAACGAACTTCCCTTGTTCGAACTCGGTGTATACTGATGGGTTCCTCTCCTGCAGGTTGACGAGATCTCTGATGTGGATGGGAAGCCATCTTGAATAGTTAACTAAATTGAGAGCAAACATCCAAGGGACAAGCCTTCCAAGAATCTGTACATACAGGGAAAAGTTGCCTTCTCGAATAGACCTGACAAATTCTAGAACTAATAGTTCCAATTCAAGTGCAGTTGACCAGAAAAGAAACTGGGGATGTGCTTGATACTGCTACTGCACCCAAGTAGTACAATCTTCAGGTTCCCTATTGTCATCGATACTAGCCTTGTAAGCCCGTCGCTGTAAGATATGCAGTGCGCATGCACTCACCTGATGTGCATAGCGAGACCTGGTGATGTGGGCTGCCTTCAGTATAGCGTCTGCCCTTCCACGGGTTGTGATGTCTGCCTGGACTAATGCGCTGTCCCATACGCTGTTGTTTAGCCAATGTCCGACCATCTTCAGTGAGGCCATCTCAATGTAAAGCCCACCCATCGTCATAACACAGCTACTCTCCCCATACGTATCTGCTCTCTCCCACTGGATCTGTTTTGCGAGGGCGTAAAGGGGCTGGTCCATTCCAATTATTGGTGTATGTCCAGGATTGATGTATGCGATCGCGTCCTTTACTAATTTCATAGAATGTTGGATCATTGCTTTACTGTGTGAATTTTCTTCGAAGAGGGGTAAAAGCGTTGATATAGCAGTAGGCGAGAGAGCTGCGGTTTGCAAGGAGGCAAAGTGAGCTGACCACGACAGATATTCTTTCTCCTCCAGCTTTTCCTTCTCTAGTAGTTCTTCGACCTTATTGAGCCACTGGTACTCGCATTTCATATTTTCAGTGACCAAATCTGACTGCGGTTTATTAGCATTACACCCTCCTGGAACATAGTAATCTTTCTTTGATTCTTGTTCCATATAAGGCTGAACACCAGTGTAGGCGTCGGGTAGATTAGACACAGTTTTCCTTTTTGGTAGGTCAGCATTTATTAGAACTCGATTTCTGTCGATGCCATCAGTCATGAGTAGGGTGCTCGGTGAGATAAATTGCTGTTCCGTGAAATGAGTATTTAGCTGTACGCGAGCTTGGGTTGTGGTCAATGTTGTCCACACTACCAGTAATAAACAGTGCCTTTTTTTTAACTTTGAGGGACAAGCTGCACCAATGTCACTAGAAAATGCAAGCTTTACTTCTTTTCCTTCAGTATATGCGCCAAGTTCTGGTATTTGTGCGAGCGGGCGATCCTTCAACCTTGTGCTGTTTACACGGTCTGGAACATGTGCTCCGAGCTGCTCAAGTGAACACGAGTACATTTTTGCCAAATCTGATAACTGGAAAACCATTGGCCTTGGAGCCTCCTCTATATACATAACAAGTTCCGCTAAAGCAATAGCCTCCAAAGAAACTTGAGAAGTGTCATTATCTTCTTCCTCTTTCGAGGTCTAATCTTTCTAACTCGATTGTAAAGAGCAGTGAGACATGATGCATGGTAGTATGCATCCTGGGCGTGCATATCACCAGCTGCCAACTTTGACAACAGCTTATGGTCTTGAAGCTTTGTGGCTGCTGCTCTAACATTGCTATCAATAGCAAATGTTGCTGCTCTACGAAGATTCTCACCTGTTATGACATACAAATTTCGAAAAATCAAAATTACGAAGTTTTACTTGAATTTATCTTGCTTTTTTTACGATCTCACACTCAATTTTTTCCGATTTTAAATTGCAACAGAAATAAATGTTGTGATTTAATGAGCTTATATTTCTGCACAATTTGTATCTACTCGCATTTTTTACGATTAAACCTTCAAGAACCATGAACACCAGCTCAGTTTTCGTTATTCTTTGACAATATTTTTAATCTATGATTACATGCAAAATGCAAAAAACAGCTAATATGAGGGGTTTTAGAAATAAACAAGAGGATACAACATTAAGTTGTTTGGATAAATAATGCATCAAAGAATAAAAATATTATCTTACAGTGAACCTTCCAGACATATTATACATGTAAATGGTCACTGATTTACTGTTGTGTGTTTAAAAATAATTATCTTGAGTTTCCTACCCGCTTCTTCGCAAAAGAAGCATCGCTTTATGTCATATGTGGTCGAAGGCTTGGCTGCTGTTCCAAGGGAGGCACGTATAGTTTTGATCGAACTCGGTTGTGTGGAAGTCTCCTCGTTTCGTCTGAGTCCTCACGGACCTCTGCATGCTTCCTCTTCTGAGCTCTGGTCAACTTTGCACTGCTGCATTTATTGAAACATGATTTGTGCCACGATGCTTGATGAAATCTAAGTGTTTCCTCGATTCCCCTTCCTTCGTCAAGGTAGGACAAGGGCAGTTGAATCGGCAATTGGCCAACCTCTTCGAACTTTGGTAGATTATCGGCTAAACTTTTATAGCCTGATCCGCGATCTTTTCTTTTATCATTCACCGGAGAAACAAGCGTTTCGTTTGTATTCTCCAGTTGGCATAAAGTCCAGTTGGCATAAAGCACAAAAATCCCAGTTAATGCAATACCGTGTACGATCCATTTCCTGATAGTTATTCCATCTTAAAACAGCCTGTTTGTACATGGGAAAAATCAGTCAGGCGTTCCTTGCTCACACCACCGGAACCAATCAGTCAGGCGTTCCTTGCTCACACCACAGGAACCCCTTACAGTAATATTTTTCAAATAAAACAGTTTAACTGGGCTAAAACAGACTGTTAGAGGTTTATTAAAAAAATATATGATTATTACGATTATTTTAGGGCATTTCGGGCGTAATTTCATTAAGTTTATTGCATAAATACGGCTGGCTATGAGCCTGCTGTACCGAACCGCTGACCGCCTGTAAAAAACGTCTAAAAACATATACTTATGATTAGGATCCAGATGAGATCTCACTGACATGTGAATCAACAAGCTAAAAGGCGCTTATTCTGAAAATTTCACACTTGTATCACTAATTTGAACAATTCCGCTATTTTTTGTCGCTAATCTTCCGGACTATATCCCGAATTGGCCGGTCGGCGATTCTACGCCACTGAAACGACACCGCTATACGCAGTTTTGGAGTCCCTCTTGGTCTTATTTCTACTTCTTCTGCTTCCTGTGCCACGCATCCGCTGCATACTGTCGTTTGTCCAGCTTACCGCTCTCCTTAACCTTTTTATACATATGTGAGTACTCCTTATGCACTTATCTCTGCTCTGTTTAGTTTGTCTTTCGTCTGTCTTTGATCAACGGCCAGGTACCTGCTGAAATCTCCATTTTCCAGTTGCATGATCTTCCTAGATTCACACGTTTCAGTATATGCCTTCTTGTCTGTCTCCAAAATCTTACCAGTTTGATCAAATTAGTGATCCGATTGCGACACCTGCTCTTTGTTTTACTCCAATATTTAGCAGCGAAGATCTCGAAGATACGACGGGAGATGGCACTGTGGTCGATTTTAGTCGACGTGCGTTCATCAGAAGACGTTGTTTGTGATGGAACAGAGTACACACTATGGCTAGGAGGTGGATGATGTGTAAATCTGCTAGAAGTTCACAATTTTCATTCAGCTGCCCTATTCTTGTCGTTACATTGTTTTTCCTCTTCCAGTATTTAGGTATCTCATAAAGAGGAGTAAATATCTACCGGGCGCTCTGTCCACTATGCTTCGTAGCTCCTCGTTGAACCTTTTTTGTCTTTTTTGTCTTACTTAAAAGTAGCCTCATTCGTAGGGAGTAGCACTGGATGGTGGTAGTCTTCCATTATCTTTGATCCAGTCTCGCTGTGACGATCTTGGGTGATCGATATTGGCTTCCATTCTATCAAGCTTTTTCTAGCCTTCCTGGGCATTGCCCACAAAACCTGCCCCGTGTGGATGCGCTCGTTCTCCTTCCTCGAATATAGCATTACCTGTCCTGTTGATGCTGTAACGTTTCTAAAGTTGTCGATCTTACTTCACTTAGTCTGATAACCTCAATGTTATATCGATTCATCTGAACTACCACCTGCGCAAACCTACCGGTTTGTTAACATATACGCGCGTTCCACGCTCTTAGTCTAGTTCGTGATTTGGTTGAAATCAAATTGGCTAGTGGCCTTCGCGCCATATGTTGCCTACTTATGTCTTTGCCGGTTGAAAAATATGTCTCCTCTACCTCTTCGTATAATATCAGTGCCCGAGGCAAGGTAGCAACTGCGTTTCTGCAACCATTGAAAACCACTAAAAGGGTAGTGCCAGAGCTCCGTCTTTTTATACATCCAACCTCTAGGTCAGCCTATCCAGGGCGCCACCAGAAGGTTGTGCTCTCTTTGGGTGGGAGAGGCCATTAGACAGTCCGGGGCTTACAAAATTCCCAGAGAGCATAAGGCTCTGCTAGCGGACCTAAAGTTCAAGAGTTGTGCATCATCACGCACTTGCTTCTTCATTCTTGGCGCTCTAACGGTGTCAAATAAATAATTTTGATAACGATTAATTGCAGTTATTTATTACATCGTTTGTTTCCCCGTTTTTTTTTTTTTTAAGGTTTTTCGGCCACTTTAAATGATACCTTTGGCCAAATAGACTTGGAGAGTAGGAGTTACTGCAATTTTCGATGTAACTGGAAAGTCCAGAATGCTGGTATACGCGACGCTGTCGCTTTGATTTTCTTACAAGAGATTTGCAGGTAAAGTGAATTTATTTTGTTATATTTCTTCCTATCTCACAACTGGTTAATACTGTTTTTTCTCCTTCCTTTATTTAATAATACTTAACAGTTATAGAGTAATATTGTAAATTACCATCGAGCTTTGCATTGAGGTCTAAATACTAGTTCAAAGAGTGCTTTTTTTTATTTATGGAAATAAACTAAAATTGCTTCTAAAAGCCGTTTACAACTATGAAATTCAGAGAAGAAAAGAAGAACGAGATAAACCAACCTAAGAACAGGGGGTCACCAGTTGTTGTTTAGTGCGGTTTCAAAAGTAATCCGGAATATTACTTTAGTATTGTTTTACTCTTCACTTTCATATATAGTAAGTAAGTCTCGCGCCACAAAATTAACCACTCCGATGCAAAATCAGAACTAATCGCGACTTGGTCGTTCGCGTTTCCCGTACATGGTGCCAGTTACTTGTTTTTGATTCGAGTTCTCATTGGCTTATTGTTTTGTTTACGTTTGATGTGATTGTTCATTGTAATTGCTTTGCACTCAATTAAATACCGCTTTATCGTATTTGTGCTGCATTGTTGCAGTTACATGCAAATTTGATCTAAGGGGAATGGAAAGTGAGAAGCGTGTTAGTTTTAATAATGTACTAAACAGAGGCTACCAACCCATTTACCCTGCCATTGATAATATAATGTGACGTGTGGACTAAATAACCTCAGTAATGCAGTAATGAAATTTGAAGTACTTTTAAGCTAATAGCTATATAGATAAGTTAAAGAAATAATGTATAATTTATTGTCTAAGAGGTAGGGAGCGGTTTCCCAGTCTCCCGAGTCAGGTTCATATTAGAGACATCCCATAACACTATGTTTACTCAAGATAAAATAAAATTACAATATACAAATATAAAATTATAATATAAATATTGATTTAAAATATTAATGACATAACCATCAGAACAAAAACTTATCTAATATAAATATAACATATTTAGCTCAAACACAATTATTGTAATTCGAATATAATATAAACCAAATATATATAAAAAAAAGATACCATGCGTACTCCGATTGGCTCAAACCAATTTACCATAAATCTATGGAAATATAGAAAATTGCTTCGTACTTTTATATCATAAAAAAGACAACTTTTCCCCTGTGTTTCCATATAGTTATGGTAACACTCGTGAAAGTTTGGGAGAACTCGAAATTACTATGGAAACACTCCCTTTCTGATCGTGTTTCCACAGCATTTCTCGTTCTCCCAAACTTCACTGGTGTTACCATAACTCTATGGAAACACTGAAAACGTTTTATATAGATAACGAGGTATAAGAGAAAATGTAAGCAACTTTCTGACAGATCAGTTTGTTACATAAACTTGCGCAATTGTTTTGAAATATATCTATTTTACCCGAACCTAACATTCTTTTCTCTTGATAATTAAGCCGACATGCCAGGATAATTGATGGAAATGCCACTCAAGTTTTCTATCACTCTGACTGTATGCCGTTTGTTCCACAAGTTCTCCCGAATGTTCATTTTGGTTCGTCAAATAATATCACCGTTCAACTACATTCAACATACAGCAGAATCAAAATCAAGTTCGGAATTTTAAAGAAGGGTCTGACGTCAGGTATGTCAGTTATGATTAGTGTAAGAGTAACTGCTGCTGCTACGGATGTTGAACATGTTTGCGCGGCTACCTCCTGCTTCTGCGTCTTTAGTTATAATAAGTGTGGCTGCTACTACAGCTGTTTTTTTTCTGCAGTTCCTGCTGCTACCTGACACTACTACTACTTCTACTACTACTATTACTATTACTACTACTACTTAACTACTACTACTACTAACTACTACTAGTACTACTACTACTACTTAACTACTACTACTACTACTACTACTAACTACTACTACTACTACTACTACTACTACTTAACTACTACTACTACTACTAACTACTACTAGTACTACTACTACTACTACTACTACTATTACTACTTAACTACTACTATACTACTACTAACTACTACTAGTACTACTACTACTAACACTACTACTACTACTACTACTACTGCTGCTACTGCTACTACTACTACTATACTAGTCCACTATACTGCTATTATCATTATTATTATTATTATTGCTACTATACTACTGCTGCTGCTACTATTACTACTGCTGCTATTATTGTTAAAATAGCAAGCTTTTGCAATACTGTTACTTAATAATTATAGTCATGCAAGCTATTATTTACGTTATTACTACTAATTTTATTCCTACTACTACCACTACTACTGCTGCTGCTGCTGTTGCTGCTGCTGTTGCTGCTGCTGCTACTACTACTACTACATGTACTACTAATTTAGGTAAAGTCCACAAATAAAAAAAAGTTAGTAACAGTTAAAGCCGGAGGGCATATTAATTAAAATGAAATGTGCATTTTTGAACTGGCAGTTGGGCAATTCCCTGAACTAATTCGGTTTCGCCGCTCGACGAAGAGAACTTAATCTCCCTTCGCCGCTGTTGACAGAGCTAGTGCAGGCATTATTTCCATGAAGACTTCGTTTGAAGTAAATCGACGACGAAGTTGCTTCTTCGTTAAGTTTTGTAGCCATTTTGTCGTTATCAAACAAAACATAGCTTTGCAGTTGAAGATGGCAGCGCCTCGAGTTAAACGGCGCTTGAAGTGCAGCCAGCCAACAAGAAAACGCCGTCAACAGCTGAGTATTTTTCAGTTATTTTTGTCTGGTTGGCTCAGAGTAGCGGGACAAAATGTAATTTAGTCCGCTGAATTCCCCATTTTAGCCCGCAAAATACGCCACAATGCCCGATTAAATTATTATTGTAATATTATATATATATATTTCAGCTACTCCTCTGGCGGACTGGAATGTGACCGTTGTAAGCAGAACCACGAAAAGCATCGGGATAATTTGGAGCAACCCGACCAATCTGCTCGATGGCGGAGTGCGTTTTTATGTTGCCCTTGCCAGAAAAACAAACGGCAGCCAAGTATTACCCGGCAACATAGTGCCTGGAAAAACAACAGCATTGCAAATAATAGGGCTTGATGTTTATACAGAGTATAGCATTGATGTTGTAGCCGTGACTGGTGATGGGACACCATTTAAAAGTGCGGACGTATTGGCCATGACCGATGAAGGGGGTGAGTAGTCATGACAACATTTCAGGCCTGCAGCAACCAGTATTATTATTTGTAAATAAATGTTTCTCTTATTTGTGCATTTAATAAAAAAGAAATACAATACAGGTAAACTCCATTGTCCTTTTAGTGGTATACTCGACAATAAGGATCAATGTTTACGAATTCGCAATTCAGTTTTTACAACACATTGTTGAAACCTAGCCTATAAAATATATTAAATTATACTATTAATTAAGCAATATTTTTTTTAATCGCGTCAAATCTTATTTTTTACTGCTTTAATCTTGCATAACGATTGTCTCATAATGTATTTTTAGGGAGTGAAAAAACAAATACACAAGGATAATATTTACTTAGTTGTCTGTAATATGATATAAATGTACGTATACCTGAAATTTCTTAAAAGTGCTTGGCAGCCGCATTAGCGTACATTATCCATCTGTTTGGACAACGTAAAAACAACAACAATGACAGGAAACAGAAAGCAACTTTGAAGCTGTTGTGTCTTTTAGTTCCTACTAGACCGCCAAATGGTGTTCGAGTTACAAGCTTTCTGTCCACATCCAACCTTTTGGTACAGTGGAACCCTCTTTCCCAGGACTACGCCAATGGCAAACTCTTAGGGTACACAATCTACTATAGAGAAACTAGAAGTGAAGTTTGGTGGACTCCAGATGAAAAGGTTAACGCTAGTAGTCATTATCCCACACGGTTTACATTGAAAGATCTTAAGCCAGGGCATCGATACCGTGTCAGAGTGGCCGCCTTTACGTCAAAGGGAGTAGGACCATCGCCGTACTATTATTACGCTACCACAGGTATGATTTTGGAAGATATATTGTCTGTTTAGCGGATGACATAATGTGTGATGTCCACAGTATAAGGGTTAATCATTCTACTATAATGAAATATTTGCAAGTAAGATAAACAAAACATCGAAATAACGGGATTATTCGAGTTAATCGATAACTTAGAGAGGATAAGACTTGATGACATTTATTTACATCAGGACATAGTGATGCATTGTCTTTTGTCCTAGATCTATTTGCCAAACATAGTATAGTACTTAACGTGGTTACTTTCAGAGGATTGCTACTTTATCGGAATTAACTAACAACCGTTTATTCATAATACTGAAGATCGATAAAGATTTTGGCTACCCGAGGTATGGGAATTGTAAGTGAAATAGAGTGAGTATCCACTGAGCTGAGTGTCCACTGAGTGGTGTGTGTCCACTAACCAGTACTGAGCTAGCTCAGTGGTTAGAACATCCAACCGGTGTGTGGAAGGTCATGGATTGGACTCACGTTGGGAACTCAATTGTTTTGCTTTGTCCCATGCTCGTGACAAACTGAAACCACCTTTTTCTCACTTACTTCATTTTTATTTAAGCAAATATTTATGCATTTATCCTTTCTTGACACTTGACTTAACCACTTCGTCCCAAGGGAGACAAAGGGCGTCCACTGTAGCTCGACATCTAGGTAAGTTGTTAGCTCCCTTATTTTGTCTCGCGCCAAGACATGTCTGCCTTGAGAAAGACCCTCTAAAAGCTTCTACAAGCCACGACGCCAGGTGTTCGTGGGTCGCCCTTTTTTTCCTTCGACCTTTTGGATTCCATTCTAAGGCTTGACGCGCTATGTGTGACAATCCATTTTCAACGCCTCATTTTGATGTTAACATGGATCGGTTCTTGCCAAGTCCGTTGCCATAGGTCTCTGTTGGAAATTTTCTCGGGCTACTGGTTTCCGATTAAATGTCGGAAGCATTTGTTGATGAAGACTTGGACATGTTTCACGAGGGCGCCGGTCTCTTTCCGTGCTTTAGAGCCAAATAGGAGAACGGATTTATCCGTGGCCGCTTGGTCTTAGTGGGAGGCGCCCTCTTTGACACCATACTGGGTGCAGCATTGCAAAAGACTGTTTGATCTTCTTCCTTCTAGCCATTGTGTATTCTTCCGTATGTAAACTTATTCGCATACTCTACATATTGCTATTGATCTGGTATTCGTATTGCTGACTTTGATATTCAGCCCGGTACCTAGACCTGTGTTATGAAGATTATCAAGCTGTTCTTGGGCTTAATGCAGCCTTTGGGCCAACTTGTAACTGTCATCAGCAAAGTGTTGCCAAACAGATTTAGGAAAAGTATCTTCGAAAGAGAACTACAAGAGTTGGCTTCAGAACTTGTGTAATGGAGCTTGGTTGAGTACAATTCTCAAGTCATGTTGTACAGTTGGGTATTTTTAGCAAAGACGAAAGCGGCGAACAAAGTAAACGCGGACCGTAGAGTTGAACTCGGGGTCTCGGGGTCGGAACTACCCGAGACATATTCCAGCTAGGGTGCGAAGATAGGCTGGTATGTGGTGGTTTTTTATTTTATTTAAACCCAAGGGATCTCCCAGATTTTCAAATTCCTGTTATTTTTTTCAAATCCAAATCACAAGCCCAGAAACATCCCCACCGCCAATCGCTTCCAAGCCAGAACACACCCACCCAGCAAGGCCGCCCTAAAAACCCTAAAAAACCACTTGACCAAAGTCCGAGGCCGCCCCTTTACAAAGTCAATGCAAGGCCCCGAGCCCTACAAGGGGCCGCCTCCTTTTATCCAATAAAAATTCATCACCTTGAATTACCATGAATTCATCACACCCACACTGTGAGAAATCAATGTAGTAAAAAACAGATTTGTGTTTCTGAGACACCTTGTCGGTATCGGCCACTACCCATACAATCCGAGCAGGTTATCCCTTTCCAACAGAGGGACTTTATTGGTCGGAGAAACAGTCTTGTAGGGCTGTCAAACAAAAGTGGGTCTTTTTTTTCAAGTTATTTTTTTTTTTTTTCAAAAAAG